>SJJU01012017.1:0-10005 GCA_012932125.1 Conopomorpha cramerella
GAAACGTCGAGTAAAATAACAAAGGTAAGCTCGAGCTTGTCTTTGATTATATTCGCGCCTATATACCCGGTGGACAATATTGAGTTAGAAGATTACCTCTTCCTAAAAAGTGGCTATCGGCCGAGTCAGTAATAAATTAATTATACACGAATTAGTGTAAAAGGACCCCGAGCAATGGTCTTAGAAACGTTGTTGGGCTGGTCAATATGAACAACTTTTACTTTGCGACAATGCGGAAAATAAAATAAATAAAAATTTTCCATCATCATCATCATCAGCCCATACTTGTCCACTGCTGGACATAGGCCTCTCCAATTGCACGCCACTGTGATCTGTTTTCGGTTTTTTCCGTACAAAATAGAAAGATTTTCTCTCCGGAGATGATATCGTAGGATATAACATAGTAATGCACCAGGTCCACCTAAGGTCCTAAAAAAATATATAAAAGTACATTTTGTTTTCGAACCGTTACCAAAAAATCTACTTTTAGCATTTATATTTAATAATTTTCCCACTTCGCAGAAAAACAACACAAAAATCACTACGGAAATTGAAGGGGGAGATTTTCATACGTACACGTGTATATAATATATGTATATACGTAAATACATATGTACAACAAGTATTACATCAAACATCAATAACATTCCACTTCTCCCAATAAAACATTAATTTTCCGGATGCGCGCCCAATCTTTGTATGCCATCCTAACAAATTACACCCACTGACATTAATCATGTTGAACCAACACGCCTAATTGAATACATACAATCGGAGCTCAAGTTAAAAACGTCCTCTTTCCTCTACACAAGTGTAAAATGGCAGTATGGAATCGGAACCTAATGAACTATCACTAGCATGTAACGATCCATGAAGATTGCGTAATCGCCTACCGAACGTTTTGGTTCATTCTAAGAAAAGCCAAGGCAAGGCGAGCCGTCTTCCCTCTCTTTCCCTCATGCCATCAAGGTAAACCTCACTCACCGCCGAATTTGGCGACTAATTGTGTACGGAGTGAGTTGGTTACATTTCCAAGATTAACTCATGATTTTACTTGGTTTTGTCTCGAATGAGGGGGGTATTAAAACGGGCGTTTTCGTTTACCCTGTATTTTGGAATTGTATATACTTACATTAAGTTATAGAGTATCACGTTTGTCTTCAAGTTGGTAGGTAGGGATGTAGGAATAATAATGTATTACAATATCGGGTGCATTTCGGAGAGTGTGTTACGGAGTTGCATAACCTAATACCCCCATCGCGTTTTTACAATAGGACAACCAGGACAACGGCAAAACGTTATCCATACCATTTACCATTTACGCGAGCCAAACGTTTTGCGTCTACTTTCATAGTGCGAACCGCCAGGATGTGGAATGACTTGCCGGAGTCTGTGTTTCCTGCGCAGTACAGTCTGATGGTCTTCATATTGCGGGTGAATAGATACCTAATGTACAAGTGTGCTCCATCGTAGACCACATTGTTTCTTAACATCAGGCGTGATGGTGGTCAAACGCTTGTTCTTAATAAAAAATGAGTATATTGCATGTAAAAGGACACCAAGCAAATGGCCTTAGAACGGTTGTTGGGCTCGTCAATATGAACAACTTTCACAATGTCGACAAAGCGGGGAAATGACAAAGTTTTTTTTTCCATCTCCACACAAAATAGACATTTTATTCGCATCGCTCTAATATTGCAGAGTTAAAAGATTTAATCTGCCATTGTACTTACTTTGTTAAGACAAAGGGCACGTATTGGCGGAGAAAGGCACAAGACCGATCGTTGTGACCCTTTAAGCCGGCCTATGTACCATTTTCTGTACATTTTTGTTGAAGGTGGTACGCGGCTTGCAAACCTAGTTGTGTTTGGTCTGAATTAGGTACCTACACACATCAAAAGTGTCTGGGGATCAAGTACATTTTAGAAGATTGCAATCAAGAATATATTTTACAAAAACTGAATTCATTCATAATTTATTCAAAATGTGGTGATAATTCATTGATACAGGCATGAGGAATTAGGTAGGAGACCAATCCAGAATATTAGATTTGATTTAAATAAATTAGAATATTTTTTAGAGCTAAAAATGTTCTTGATCCCTAGACACTTTTGATGTGTGAATTTACTCGAAATGACAATGTATTTGACATGAATATGATAAATCATAATTTGCAATTGGAGAGGCCTCTATCCAGCAGTGGACAAGTATGGGCTGATGATGATGATGATGATAAATCATTTTTTAAAGACACGCGCACTGACATTATATTAATAGTTAAAACCGGGTGTTACGGAGCGAAATTCACTCAGCTCGCGACCACGACACATGTAACTGTGTCGAAACGTCGGGCAAACAACCAAGGTAAGCTGAATGCTTGTCTTTGGTTAATTTCGCGCCGTAACACCCGGTTTAAACTATTAATATAATGAACTAGTGGACGCCCCGCGATTTCATTCGCGTAGGTTCAGTATTTCATACAAACTGTAACAGCGACGCGACCAACAGGGTCGGGGTAAAAAATATCCTATGTCCTTCTCCTGGCTCTAAACTACCTCCCTGACAATTTTCAGATAAATCGGTTCAGCCGTTTTTGAGTTATAAGTGGAGAAACTAACACGACTTTCTTTTATATATATAGACCTGATACATGCTGTACGTAAGGTGAGACCGCGTCTCGGCAAACGGAGTGTAGGACGCCCTCAGGCAAGGTGGACTGATGATATATGCAAGATGGCTGGCAGAAGCTGGATGCGAGAAGCCGAAAACAGATCACAGTGGCGTGCAATTGGAGAGGTCTATGTCCAGCAGTGGACAAGTATGGGCTGATGATGATGATGTACGTAATCTAAGGATTTTATTTAAGTACTTACTTTTTTTAAATACATAATTGTAAGCAGTATATCCATTACCTAACCTACATGATGGCTATGTTGAAAACCTTGTACTTTGAATCACGAAGGTTTTTTTGCCGTATCATCAACCTATACAGCACATCCGTGCGTTCATTGCTCGTTTTAGTCCAAACTCGATATCACGTTGGCGTAAAATAGGTTTTTTTACTATAATAAATTTAGTTATTTTTAAAGTTCTCGTTAGGTTAGCGGTTAACGATTAACGGTTTGCGTCCACTTTCATAGTGCGAACGGCGAGGATGTGGAATGACTTGCCGGAGTCTGTGTTTCCTGCGCAATACAATCTGAAAGAGTTCATTTCACTGGGGTAAAAAGGTACCTATTGAACAAGTGTACTCCGTCTTAGACCTCATCGCTGCTTAACATCAGGCAGGATGGTGGTCAAACGCTTGTTAAAAAAAACGCATATAGGCGTCATAACAATAAAACATCTATTGTGTCTTTTTTACTGTCCGCCAATGTGTTAAATACGCTTAGTGAACCGTGGGAATTTGCTTAGCAAGTGCCTCTGCCTACCCCGCTTTGGGATTGAAAAGCGTGAATTGCATTTTATTTATTATTTATTTAATTTTTTTTGTCACCACGATACATGCAACTGTGTGGAAATTTCGTGTAAAAGCAAACGTGAGCTCGAGCTTATTTTTGTTTAAATTCAATTAAAATTGGAAAGCTAATTAATTTAAAAATTCATATGTACGTCATGCCTTTTATTCCCAAAGCGGGACAGGCAGAGGAACTTCCTATTCAAATGTCCACGGTTCACCAAGCGTACTTAACCCAACGTGACAGAGGGTGAGCCCGTCACGTTTTTGCTATCAAAGCTCAAATCAATTAACACATCCTGGGGGCATGCCTGTTAAACTCTGCAGCCCTGGCACAGCGCTGCAAGAAAGAAGTGACAAGACATAGAACGCGCTGTGATTTGTTGAAACAAGCTGAGTCGCTCGAAGCGTGACATAGCAGCCAATCAGAGCGCGTATTTGTTTTATGTCGTGTCTCTCTTGATGGGCATGCTAGACCTGCTGTGATTGGCTGCTATGTCACACAACGTAAGACTCTTAGCTTGTTTCAACCAATCGCAGTGCCTGGTATGTCTTGTAATTTCTCTTTTTGAGGGCTTTGCTAGGCGGGCTGTAATGCAATTCTCGTATTTTCGTCGATACTAAAAACGTCTCAACTTAGTCTAAACTCTCTTGTTACTATCGTTCTCGTGTTACTATCGAATTTCAATAGTACGTCAAACGGCTCGGAATCGTCAAAGCGCATTCTCGTAAACAAACAAGACTAAAATTACTCTTCTCAAACAAACGGTATTCTGGTAATTTTAGAACTTGACTATTGAATTGCACTACTGTTAGTTGCATCGCTCTGACATCGTTGTAGCAAACGATGTGCATCGCTGTTTCACTATGGACGACAGTGAAATTAAAGTAACGAAATGTACAATGCACATCGCTAGCAACTACGATGCCAGAGCAATGGAATTGCAACAGTTTAGTAGACTTAGGCTGCTGGTCTAATCAATTTAAAAACGCAGCTGTCAATGCTATATATATAGTTACATATAATGGAGTTTTTTAATAAAATCAACCTGTCAAAGATATTAGGAAAGGAAAGAGATTCAACTGCTTTATTCTATGATCTTTGAATGAATGAATGAATGAATGAATGAATGAATATACTCTTTATTGCACACTGTACATTACAAAATGTAAAACTAACAATGGTAAGATTGCAAATGGCGACCTTATCGCTCAGAGCGATTTCTTCCAAGTAACCTAATTCATATAACTTATAACGGAACTTAACATAGTGTAATGGGTAGTGTGTGTTTCGTCTTCGGCGAGAGATTTTTTTTTAAATATAAATAGAATATTTCAGGTAACATAGGCCCATAGACTGCAAATTATGTCTTCACATATTTACAATTATTATAATATTATAAAGAAAACCTCTGATAATTTTATTTCCGTGCAAATAAACTGTTCCTACAATATTTTTTAAGTATTTAACCTTACATTACGTATTACATATAATATACGATAAAATCGTGTGCGAAACAATCCTATTATCAATGAAAATATATTAACAATAAATATTAAGAAAGTTTTCACAAAAAAAAAACTTGATAATATCTGAATAATAATAATAAATAAAATGAGGAATGTCGATGGTTCACTATAAAGAAAGAGTTCTTTGACTTTAAAATGTATCTGTCCCTTTTGTTTACAAACAAACGATAGAGACCGACATACCTATATGATACAGGTGTGTCTTCCAAATGTGAAGATCACACTTAAATAATCTTACAATATAATTAATGCGCCAGTTTTAATGGGCGTGTGGATATCTGCACTTTCTAAGCGCCGTGATTTATTGTAATAAACAAAATAGCATGTGTGTAACAGCCAATCGCAGAGCGTTTTGAACGAATTCGCATTTTTAACAGACTTCCAAAAATGAGTAGGTTTTTCAATTCCACAGTTATGTTTGTTAGTTACAAAATACGTAACTTTCGACTGGGTGTTAGCCGTGTGGTGACGGCGAATAGAATACACGTGTCACCACCCCAACCCAACTTTTCCCGTCATGGGGGTCGTAAGAGGCGACCGAGGGAGCTCTCCAGAGAATGGGCAGCAGCGCTCTCTGTGAGTTAAACCGCAACACCACTGCGGTCGCCAACCCGCCTGCCAAGCGTGGCGATTATTGGCATTTCCCCCCAATTGACCATGGAAATCATTGGGATAGGTCCTCCGTCCAGCTGTGGAGTCATGTGGGTTGATGAAGTGTTCAAAAACTCATCAAAAACAGTTCACCCAGTCATCATCATCAGCCACATAACGTCGAATATTCAGTAGCTAAATAGATTATATTGGTCGATAAGCCAACATCTAACGCCAATACCCATACAATTCATACATGTAAGCCCCAATCGTCAATCTCAAAGTGGCCTAGAAACGGTAGTACATATTTCACTCTCGCATAAATTGTCCGTTTTCATCGCTATCAGATGCGACGATCGAATATCTTCAACAAAAGTGGCCCTGTTGAGATTACAACTCGCTAATGTTACTTACTAGCTATGCATGCAGGCATCTGGGTCAGTAATACCACTAAAAGGCCTAGACCCCTACATGAGGAAAGATGCGATAGAAAACGAATACGCGTTGTGATTGGCTGTTATGTCGATGTGTATCTCGAATCGCAGCGTCAAGGTTATGTCTTATGAAGCTTTGTAAGAGAAGCTGTGGTATGTATTAGTGGTGAAGTTAGAGTACAAGACAAGCCTATGCCAGACACATTAACAAATATGTTCAAGTAGCGTAGGGACTATTATAGCTCAAATAAGTTAGACGAATAAAAAATCTAAATAAGCATTGGTTAAGTGCCTATTTTTTACTACCGGCTTACCTCCTAGCTTCGCCACAAGTATGTATCCTGCATATTTTTTGGTTTGTATATTTGCTCTCTTTGGACACTCGTGGACACTGACGGCGCGGTTGGCTCAAAGTTGCACAGTGTGCGATGGAAAGGGCTATACTCGACTTTTCTCTGAAGGACACGACGTGATCCGACAGAGAACCAAACTCATCGAGATAGATCATCGGATTAGCAAGAAGTGGCAGTGAGCGGTCATATTAGCTGTAGATATAATATACTTCACTCCATTTAATCTAAAAGCGGGGTAGGCAGAGGCACTTGCTTGATATTCCATCATGCTCATGATTCACCAAGCATATTTAACCCAACGTGACAGGGGGTGAGCCCATCGTCGTTATAAGGTTCACACACCTTGTGGTGTGCGGGTTTCATCACGATGTTGTCCTTCACCGTACGAACGTTGCGTTGCGTACATGGGCTCTGAAAAAGAGTCCCATTGGTACACGTCCAGTTGCTGGACTCGAACCCGCGACCTCTTCAAGGTTACAAGTCAATGGAAATAGATACGGTTGACAAAGAAAATCGTGTACTACATAAGGTTGAAATTTTTCATTTCTTCACATTTCCCTGTCACATTACAGAAGATTTACCTTAATGATGTTTTAGTTGCACAAGAAGTATCACGTGAATCGTATGAATGTGAGTTTTCTCACGCACTTTTTCAATTTATTTCTTTCTCTTGACATTTTTACCTGTTTTTAGAAAATAAAATTGGACGTAGTTTATACAGAAAGGATCCACAAAAAGTTGCTTCGGAGATATTGAGCTTTAAAGTTGCATGCGCTATTGACCTGCCATACATGTGGATTGAATCAGGGTACATAAAAAACAGGTTGTAGTGAACTTTTTTCTGTAAATCTTTTTTTATATGATGGATATGTCTTGACTTAGCACCCTGGTATAGCTGACTCAATTTCGGGTAAAGTGTGGATTGAGTCCTTTCTGTCTAACTACGTCAAATTTGGGATAGCTAGCTATACGTAAGAATATCTTGCATACGATAATATATCCATATATATAAAAGAAAGTCGTGTAAGTTACTCCATTTATAACTCAAGAACGGCTGAACCGATTTGTTTGAAAATTGGTGGGGAGGTAGCTTAGAACCGGGAGACGGACATAGGATACTTTTTACCTCGATCCTGTTGGTCGCGTCGCTTGTATAGAGGGTGTTATAGTTTGTATGAAATACTGAAACTACGCGAATGAAATCGCGGGGCGTCCACTAGTTCAGTATATAAATTAATTTGACATTCCTGCTTTTAACTGTACACACTCATACGAAACAGGGTGCGTTGTTATATTACTCTTCCCGAAGGTTATGGTATGTAGTAATAACTTCCGCCTTTGGTGTGCGCGTAGACAGGTATGCAGAAGATATAACGCACGTGTTTCCTAGAATAGAAAGCGGGAATCGGCCATTTTCCTAAAACCCAGTGTGCGGATAGTCAGCGGCCTTTTTTATAAAACGTTTTAGGTAATAGATACATTAAAAATGTTTACGCGATATTGCCCTTTCTTTCATACAATCATGCCCTGATTAAAGCGTATTTTTTTTTGTTGAAAGCGTTTGGATTCTATCCTGCCTGATGTTAGGCAGCGATGAGGTCTACGATGGAGCACACTTGTTCATTAGCATGACTTGAAAACCTTCAGACTGTACTACGCAGGAAACACAGACTCCGGCAAGTCATTCCACATCCTGGCGGTTCGCACTATGAAAGTTGACGTAAACTGTTTGGTTCGCGTAAATGAAATATCCACCTGGTGTGGATGACGTTTTGTCGTTCTCGTGGTTGTCCTATTGTAAAAGCGCGATTGTGGTAATAAAATTGTCGAATTTTCCTTTACCGAAAACGGTAAGGTGTATGAAATTTTGTCATATTTCAATAGCTGCATTAATGTAAAGAAGATTATATTTCACTCAAATTGCAAGGGCATGAAGTAGCTACTGAAACAGGGCAAGATTCGGAATCACGAGTTTGTAGATAATGTAACTGCATTTTTGTACTGCTACCGAACAGAGTCGGCAGTCTTCTACCTGACCAACAGGGACAGTTTAATGTATTTAGAGGTATATTAGGCTATGCAACTCCGTAGTATAGAAGACAGATAGGCTCGCCACCTTACGGCTTGTTTGCTTGCTTATGTTCGCACTCCACATGCAACTGTCAGTACTGCATTATGTAGATATTTCTGTAAGATTAGATATGTAGATACTCAGCGTTCTTATATTTCATATTTTAGCTTAGTTAACACCGATACATCAAAACTGAGAAGAAAAATTTTGATTACAGAACTACTTACATAGATTATTAAATTAAATAAACAAGAAATAAATACACCTCACGCCTTTTAATCCCAAAGCGGGATAGGCCGAGGCACGTGCTAAAGCAAATACCCACGGTTCACGAAGTGTAACATCTACTATAACATTATGGTAATGCAATAAAGATATTTAGTATTGAGTATTTAAACAGAAAAATCAGTACGTCCTAGGAAATAGTTTTGACGCTCTAGGTTCCTTCCTCAACAGTTTCTTACACACAAAATGTTGACACTTCATGGTCAGTAATTGTTTGAGTTCAATGTTCGAGTGTGTAATAATATTTGGTACTCAAAATTAAATTATTTGTATACCGCTTTTAGGCATAACAGAATTCACACATCATTACTGAAAAATCTGTTTGTGCGAACTTAAAATTTATTCTTAACCGCCTTCGCAAAAGAAAAAGGTTTCCAAATCGTCTGTATTATTTTATGTTTGTTACCTCACAATTTGTGACTGGGTGGACCTATTTTAATGATCTTTTTTTTTGTTTGAAATCTAGTGTTTCCAGTGTGATCCCATAGTATATTTAAGTTCTGGCAATGAAATCCTTGAGAAAACCGTATTAAAGTCGTAAAATTGTACTAATTTAAGTCAGTCCTTTACTCTTTAACGTTATTTATACTCGTAGATATTCTCGTAACCGCAGAATGTTCAGTGAATCTATATAAAGCTGAAGTATCAAACGGTATCAAATAGATACCACGTGGTGATAAAGACGACCTTGTCATTGCTTCGGAGGCGAAGCTTGCCTTTTTTTTTAAGATAATAAACCAAATACATACCACACGACTCCGGTGACGCAACATCCGACATTTTGAAGTGATTATATATATATTTTTTTTTCACAAATCGCAAGCGAAGGTCGTTCGCGAGGCATAACCTGTAACGGGGACTTAGTGTGTGATACTGCTCTACCTATGTGACAATATGTAATGGTGGCTCAAACAGCTGACAGCAATGTTGAGCTCAGTTTGTCCGAAACCGTACAAAATCTCGATACATTGATTAGGGTAAGTAGCAGGCCAAAGCGCCGGCAGTCGTCGATGATTTTTTTCCCGCCGAGCGAAACTCTATTTAAAGATTATGCCTACGAGAAATAGATACGCATTCTTACTAAGTCGGCACTAGACGTGCTATGATGTGTGAGAGTTTGAATTTTATGCGAGAAAAATGTTCACTAATTTCAAATGTCGGAAGACAAGACTGCAGTTCATTAGGAAATATATATATGGAAAATAATAAACTGTACATCAAAATTACTAACTTGCACACCTAAAAAGCCAAAGTTATCATCAGAATGGCAATTAGAAGACCAAA
>SJJU01012018.1:0-23383 GCA_012932125.1 Conopomorpha cramerella
CTACATGGAGAAGCCCGAGGCGGACAGGCCTGACCGGTTAGTAGCACTCACTGACGCGCCATCACTGAATACTCTAGGTTAGTCCCGCCCGTGCCATCTCATGCTGCGTCAATCTACGTATTCTTGTGTCGAGGCACCACAGCGGGGGGTCTCCACACGTAACGACATGGAGAACCCCAAAGCGGGCTGGCCTGACTGGTCAGTAGCACTCTACCACATACTGCGGCACCCATTACTGATATATCTCGGAGGAGGAGATAATTCGGGGAAGAAAACGCGGAGCTGAAAGCATATGACACTTATGTGCTTGCCCATATGAACCAATATGAGTTAGGCAGTCTCTAAAATCTAAATTCAACAACTCAATTGAAGGGACAATCGATTCACCAATGCGGTTTCGAGGCACACTAATGAATCGTCACTGGTAACACATGGCGTGTCTGTGGCAGGGGATTGGGTTTCGCTAAACGATTTGTTGTTATTTCTGACGGTTATTGGCACAGAATTGAAACCTTGGTGAAGAAAGCTTGCACTGGTCTTGGGAATGTATTAGTAATACTGAATTACTCGTGTGATGTATTGAGAAAGCTCTTATATTTCTTGTAACAATTGTCTAAAAAGATGCAACTTTTTGGGTGGTTCCTATTCAACATTTTTGTTTTTTATAGGAAGCAATAGACACTTTATATAATTTGTTATTAATTATCATAGTAAAGAGTGACCTACATTTTATTGCACGACTTAATACTCTTTGTTTCGATCAGAACTACAACGTTTCTAACAGCATTAGGTATTATCTTCACGTCCAATACGTAATCGTCATAAAACAGCACTGGGGCTAAGGTTTATATGTGCAAAACTTTAATATCCATGCATATAAAACTCCGTGATAATTTGAGACATACAGGAATCAAACTGTGGCCCTGACTTTGCTTATCAGTAGGCTGTATGTATAGCGCAGCAGACAGTACTTTACCTTGACTTTATTACGTACCTAAATGGAGACCGCGTGGCTCACGCTTATGTTGAGATTGCGGTACTGCTTTGCATTAGAATTATCTATAACTGGTCCGAATGGCTAAAACCGTATTCCTAATTCATTAGGTAGGCAGGCAACTGAACAATAGAAATATCTGGCATTAAGTTTTAGAATGGCGTCAATGTCATTCGTGAACGGGATTTTGCTATGATGACGACAGTCGGTGCCTA
This sequence comes from Conopomorpha cramerella, assembly GCA_012932125.1. Taxonomy (NCBI): domain Eukaryota; kingdom Metazoa; phylum Arthropoda; class Insecta; order Lepidoptera; family Gracillariidae; genus Conopomorpha; species Conopomorpha cramerella. Next base: position 1,210 of record SJJU01012018.1, read on the forward strand.
ATGTGCTTCTTGGTTGTACTTCTGCGAGCTCATTATCATTGTTACAAATATAATATTTTTGTAATGGCTCGTTAAGTAATCGTTAATACATTGAAACTTTTATTTCATTCTACTGTGTTGCTCATTAACGCGCGTATGCCACTTTGAATAGCATTATTACTGTAGTCTACGCGAACACTAACTTTATAAAGCGAAAATACTATGTAACGAATAAAGTTAAAAACTACTGGGCTGATTAGGAATAATTAAAAAAAAAAAGAATCGATTTCAATTAGTAAAATTTGTTATAATTGTGGTTTTTACATGAACCAAATTTAAATGGGGCCAAAGCAGTTTTCTTAAAAAAATAATCGCTTCACCCAGCTAAAAGTTTTAAGGTAAAAAATACAGTCGAATGGAGAATCTCTTTTTTTTTAAGTCGGCTTGAATATGTTACCTTTAGAAATCTAGATTAGCTCTCAGTAATACCGCGTGTAAAAGGACCCCGAGCAACGTTGTTGAGCTCGTCAGTATGAACAATCTTTACTATGGCGATAATGTGGAGAAAATGAAAAAAAAATGTCAATGCCCATACAAAATGTAATCTTCAGAGGTAAAAATTTGTCTATTTTGTATGGAGATGAAAAATTTTTTGGCGTTTCCTTTTATTGTCGGTATAGTAAAAGTTGTTCGTATTGACGAGCCCAACAACGCCCGTTGCTCGGGTTCCTTTTACACTCTGTATTGCCTTATTATGTTTTGTATCGAAATTCACACCGCAACAACGAATCAAACGTCAGTAACACTGCACGGCTAGTTAATTAATATATAAATAAAAAGTTATTGCTAACTTGAGTTGTAAATTACGATTAATTAGGTTTCTGATTGCTTTTACGGGAAATTAATTTAAAACTGTCTTCATACATTTTATTTACTAGGCGTATCGGTATTTTTAAATCAATATTTTACTATGCATGCGTGAGAGTGTACGTGCGATTTTAATGCGATTGTCGTAAATCAATTCCGTGTCGGATTACTTTTCTTCTGGTCTAACATTTGTGTGTGAACACTGAATAACAATTGATCTTTACATAGAGGAAAATGTATATACTACACTAGTTTTTTTTGTAAAAAGTATCGATGTAAAGTTTTGGACCCTTAACAGTTTTATTATATGTAGTACGGTCGGCCCGCCCTGTCTTCACACGAATACAATGCTGACACTAAGCATTTATTTACTATATTGTGCATGTATTGTACACATAAAACTTCCTCTGTCTATTAAAACAAACCGCATTAAAATCCGTTGCGTAGTTTTCAAGATCTAAGCATACACAGGGACAGACAACGGAAAACGACTTTGTTTTATACTATGTTTTGATTAATGTAGTGATAGGTATAATACCAAGGTATAAACACTTTTAGAAAAATTCAAGTTTAAACATTCATTATGCAAGTGAAATAAATGCGTGCCTGTCTTATTTTCTTAAACTAAATATATCGTTTTAGTTTTTGGATACGTAACGTGTCCATTGTTGATTAGGTACTTCTTCTTATTTTTCGAGTAAACATGCGTGTGTGTCCTCAAATATTTTGTGGCCAGTATTCGGCCATGCGCACAGCGTTATCAGTGGCCTCGTACATGTCCCACAGTGTTGATTACTACTAACTAATACTGCGTGTAAACTGACCCCGAACAATGGTCTTAGAAACTTTGTACAATGAGGAGTTTTCTAAAAAACTCTATTTGTCAAAGATAGTTGAAAAGGAAAGAGACGCAACTACTTTATTATATGATCGTTCGTCTTCGGACTCGCTCTTGCGTTGCTTTTTTTTCTCTAGCTGTTTTTCTCATCGTTGTTGATCTAAATCAACAACGTTTTAGCACTGTTAAAATTTGGGGGAAATTACTTAAATTCTATTTAATATAATTTTGGTGTGCCTCTGCCTACCCCGCTTTGGGATTGAAAGGCGTGAAGTGTATTTTTTAAATATAATTTTAAAGAAAAAATACTACAAATTTGCGGGGCTAGGATCGGTGTAGCCGCCCGCCCATACAGTTTGTGCAAGGTTCCCCTCGATTTATCGAGTTTGCTATCATCGAAACTTGATTTCCTTATCATGGACCAACCTTGGAAATATTAAAAAAAAACACGTACAAATCGATTGATAAATAGTTATTTGCGAACAAACATTAAAAAGAGAAAAAGGCATATTCATCATCATCTACATAAATTATCCACTGCTGGACATAGGCCTCTCCAAGGCATATTATATACGGTCGAATTGAGAAAGACTTCTTGTTTGAAGTCCCTTAAGCATGATATAGCACAATGCACATATCACCTGTAATATGCAGCAACTTTGCACAGCAAATTATTTAATCTGTAATGTATTTATTGTTGAAGACTGAGAGTATTTGTGTACTGTGTCAGGTACTGGGAGCTGGTGGGCGTGCACGGCAAGCTGGACCCGCTGGTGTCGGTGGACCTGCGCCCGGAGAAGCGCGTGCAGATCACCTTCACCTGCGGGGAGGTCAGCGAGGTGCGCACCGTCGACGTCTACAGGTAACTCCTACTTCATACCTCAGCATCATCAACATATTATTATTTTATATATATTTCGTCGTGTATGTAACTTTATTAGCAGACAGGTTGTCGTTGAGCTCATTCGAACTGTCATGTTAAATTGGTGGTAATCCATATTTTTCTAAAGTGTTCATCATTATCAACTACATGATGTCCACTGCTAAACGAAGGCCTCCCCCAATGATTTCCATGAGCATTTGAGAGCAATGCCAATAATCGCCACGCTTGGCAGGCAGGTTGGCGATCGCAGTGGTGTTGTGGTTTAACTCACAGAGAGCGCTGTTGCCAGTCTTCTGGATGGCTCCCTCGGTCGCCTCTTACTTCTCCCACGATGGGTAATGTTGGGCGGGGGTAATCAATACATATACCCCCTGTATCCCCGCCCAACTTTACCAGTCGTGGGGGGTACATATTATGTATTCTATACGCTGTCACGGCACACGGCTTGAAGTGTTTTTGTCTAAACAAGCTTTATGCGAACGAACTTTGCGCGATAAGGTGACTAACAAACTCTGAAGTAAAGACTCCGGTTTTACACATGGACATAATATTATGTCATTAATTATAACCGGCTGCGCAAAATTGTGATTCAGTTGATTCAAGTTGTCTCTAGGTAGTCAGTCAACTTTCGTGAATCAAATGGAAAAGCGCTGATAAAATGTTCGAATGTCATACAGCATTTATGTAATTCTGTACTGTTTCCATACATACAAATTTTGATCGCAGGCAGTCCACCACAGCGCAGGGCGCCTATGACGCGGGTAGGACACTGTACATTCTCATCCACCACTTATTTGTCACATTAATGAACTCATTAGCTACTGCTACTTAGCTCCATACTCACAAGGTAGATTTAGATAGAGCATCTTGATCGGTGACCAGAATTCAAACACATTTTCAAGCGCATTTGTCTCAAGACAGACTATTTAACTAATTATTGTTTCAGAATACACCTTAGAAAAAAATCTGAAAGCGACTAGTTTTTTTGGGGGTCCTTTTCACCTTAGAAATTGACATTTCTTTTTTTTGTGATATCTGTACAGGAAGGCAATGCGTGTTAATATCTATTACATGAAGTGTTGATCGCGGTATATACTGCGTGGTGTAGAAGTAGCGATATTGTAGTGATACTAGTGGATTGTCTGGACTAAAACAATTTTATTCCATTTCATATCATAATTCAACTTGTTGGTTAGTACAAAATTAACATTTCAACATTAACGTTGTAGACATTTAAGTATTCAGTAGCACATTAAATAAAATTATTTTCTAAGCAGAGCATAGGCTTATAGAGCTGTCGATCTTACAAATTATTATCACAAAATAGTTTCGTTGTAGGTATTGTAAATATTGAAATTAATTCCGTGATTAGGATGTAGATTACATTTAATAATTTTTTGGTATGATAGTTTCGAAACGAACTACACAACAACACAAGTTAATATTTGCCCCTATACGTATACGTATAGGTATGTTTCACAAAACCTATGCAACGATTCAGCCAGAGCCCGCATTACACTACACACCATTTATTTGTTAATTTGAGTGATGATGGCCAATATAACGTGTTGTAGATCTGAAGCACAAATAACTTAATACTAGTACAGATACACCATCCCATACAAACGGTTTGACCCTGTTCGCTCAACGGATGGCGATACTGCGCGTCACGAATTGTGGGGCTTTTTGCTTTGTGCTCACAAGTCGGAAGTATTGAAGAGAGATGTAAAGAGTGTATGTATGTAAAATTACATCGCTACGCATAGCTATTTATCCTACTCATACTATACACGCGAAAGTTTCGACAGATGTTTAGATATTCGTTACTCTTTCACGCAATAACTACTGAACGGATTTCACTGAAACTTAACACTAATATAGCTTTTCCGATTTACGCTTGACGCAGGCTATGTATTATCCCGAATTTTCCACGGGAACTGGTTAAACCGTGAGAAACATCGCCGGGGTATAGATGATAATAACATTTTATGAGATTTATGTAGGATGGTGGTCAAACGCCAGTTCACTTTCCTTTACATTACGTCCTTTCTTCTACATTATGTCCTTTCCTTTGCAGAACCGTGTCGGACATGAAGGCGCGGCTGGAGCGCTTGGCGGGCATCCCGGCCTCCAAGATGCGCCTCTTCTACGTCGACCAGGAACTTCGTGACACTCAGGTGAGCTACTGATAGCGATTGTTTTTACTCAACTACCCACAAAATGTATTACGGTCCATAATTAGATGAAAGTCATACAGGATCTATCTTTCTGTCAACATATAGTTTCGACCTTTAAGTCGAAGATTAAACTGTCCACCCAAGACTACAAGCAAGGAACCATTTGATAACAACATAATTTATTACTACAGCACACTTTATAAAAAATACTAACATTACTTAATTCGGCACCAGGTGTCGTAGCATATAATATAGCCCACGTGACACACGTTGTCGAAGACATCTCACTACGTTTAGATGCTAGCCCGATGACGGCAGGCCCCGGCCACTAATCACTCATCCACCCACTGCACTAACGGCACGGACAAGCCATCGCGATCTTCATTTGAGTCCATTTCATAGCCGGGTGTAGTAGCTGCCTACAGCACGGGAAACTACAGGCTAACTAGTTCGTAGTCAGTCGAAATTGTATTTTTTCGTACCGAATGAAGCTAGTTACCAATTCGAATTGGAACTGAGGGTGAATATTTGTAAAATTAAAACATAACATTGTTTCACTTGTCTTTTGTCAGGGTCATGAGACACACAGGTATATCAGGGAAAAGCCCACCACCACCCAACCTCTACCTGCCTCTCAGCGTACGGGCTCGTGCTGTATGTCAGCGATTAGCAAACTCTTGTAAGCGTTCAAAGTTCCCTAGTTCTCAGTAAACAGTCAGGAATCTCCCTGAAGTATATTGGACAGTTTCAAATCATCTCATTCCGTGCTTCATTGTATAAGTAATCTGCATTCTCATAGTGCGTGGTTCCTCGGACTCAGACCCACAGGTGATTTTATTTGTATATTTGCTATTCCAGGGCCCCGAAGAGATGAAGTTCCCAACTAAACAGCTGTACTCCTACAACATCCGGTCCGGCGACGAGATCATCATCGACTCGAAGCTCAAACACTCGCACTCCACAAACTCCTCTTCGTCTTAGACAAGTCTGACCGCGGCTTGGTGCTACTCTATACACAAGTAATAATAGTAATAATTATAATCTGTCTACTAGTTTCTTATACCTATAGGATATCCTATGGTTTGCTTCCGCGTGTGGTAACCACATTTTTTTTCATTTTCCATTGCTGTTGCTTGCATAGCCTTGCGAAATGCAATAGATGAGACACAAAGCTAGAAGGATGAATGTCCACTTTTGACCTTTTCGATATTAAATTAAGTAAATGTAAAAGTAATATGAAAGTGTGACTTGATGCACACGATTTTTTTTTTCTTCAAGTATATCGATTTAGCGTTTTTCTCTTTGTACAATAGATTAAGGTCGCGGAACACTGCCATAGATAATTAAAAAAAGGTATTTTTGGACCATCATCATTCTAGCCCTTGCCCCTTCAAATGGAATTTGAGGGGTACATTCGATTCACTTTATCCGCAGTATTGAACAGTTAAATTCACAAAGTTTGATTCCTCTGGGATCTTCTGGTCATTAATTCAAATACAAAGGAACTATATATTCTTGGAATTTTAGTCGTTTGGTCGTTTGTCATTGCGGACCGCCCATTCAATAGAGTAGATACCTAAACGCGTCTGATTAACATTTATAAAAGGTAGTTTTTCAAAAAAATCTTCACTACTCTGTAAGATTATTTTGTTGGCATTTCAATAACACACTACCCATGTAATTGTGTGTGTCGAGTTTAACTAATAAGGTCAATATTACTTCCAATGAAATGTGTTCTGTATTGTACAGTAAGTGCATAGCGCGTAGCGTTACACTATACATAAGTCACTGCGGCAGCTATACAGCTTGCTACAGTTTTAAAAGAATAGTTTTAATTTCATATGTTATTATATAAAAACAAAATGATTGAATTTTTATTCGAATGGACTAACTACTAATATTTAGTTGTTTTTTTTTTAGGTTTTGAAAATCTTTTATTTGTGTATTGACATATGTACAGTGTGTACCGAAAATAATAAAATGTTGTTGATTTGTAAGGGTTTTGACATTAAGAAAACGATCCTACGTTTCGTGTCGGATCATTCGTTTAAATGACCTATCGAGGCATATCAACACACTCTGCGATTGGTCGACGTTGTATAAGGAAAGAAACGGTTAAGTAGTGATTTGTTTTAAGTCACTAAAACGATGATTGAAACGAACGATCGTTTTCTTATAATTCTGTTAACTGTCGAAGTAAAGTTTTTCAAACGCGCATATCAATAAATATTTCATAGAACTTACGCGTGATAATAATATATTCAGTAGTGTATAATATTATGAATGAGCTTCACACGTTATTGTCACGGAGCTTTCACAGCTTTGATGGCGTATACCTACAAGCTTACAAATACATATTTATCGCAATAGTTTTTTATTTTAAAATTGGGGAACGGTCCTTAGTTTTGTATGTACCTACATATGTGTAGGTAGTGCACCTTCAGATCACACTGTGATGCTTTTATTTACTGGCAATACAAGTTATTGTCTAGTCGGTTCTGTTTTCTTTATGTTAAGTAGGGTGTATATGTGTCAACGTCGTAATGTTGACAATTTTGAGCAATAACATTTTTGTGTGTCGTGTCATAAAATGAATAAATAATAATTATTATTATTGTTTACCGCGAGGAGTAAAAGTGTAGAACTACTGTGTTTTGTTTTATCAATGTATTGTATTTTTTTGACATCAAAGTTATCACTTACTTGAATGTTTTTTTTTTTGTTACAATCAACATTTATACTTGCATGTGAATTATGTAAACAACCTGCCACATAATATTCTAAATGTTTTATGTATTATATTTATTTTCACAAACAATCGATCTCAAACAACAATAAGTAACAAATTATTTAAGTGTAAAACGATTCTATGAATGACTTATTATAATATCAATATGACATATACTTACATATTTGCGACAAGCTACCTGTGATAATAAATTGTAAAAGTATAATCTGAAACTCGAATTCGAAATGTTCAATCGATTTTATTTATTTTTTATCTCGTGAAAATTATGATATGCGATTTTATATTTTACAATAAGAAACCTAATGTTCAACGTCCCTCAATTCTTTTGGCGTTTAATGTCCACAATTGAAAATGGAAATGGCCACTTCTGGAAAAGACTGTCTACCCCTTAACATTAAAACACTACCAGTAGTTTATTGCTGACTTGAGTATCTCTAGAACCGTTATAATGCCATCTGTCACAATGTTGGTTGCTCTGAGCTATCTTCTTACCCAACACACTTGCGGCCCCCGAACTACGGCGAAGCGAAGAAAAAAAGCCAGGGTCAAGCAAGTGTTAAGCTCAATTCTAGATGCTTTTTTTAAGTCGCCGGGGAACCTTTAACTGCTCCTCGACTACTGTTGAGATAACAGCCGGTACCCATGGCTTACGGTGCCGTCCGAAGAAGACGGCCCAAAAGATCACTCCCACCCCACTCAAAGCCCACTCATCCAAAGGGTATCCCGCCTAGAGTCACATAACTTCTGTAATCGGTTCCAATCGTCGACACCAATAGGATTACGAGCGTTTCAGCTAGACTCTACATCTAGTTTTAGTTTTGTATACCTTCACCTAAGAAGTGAGACACGGTGTATTCAAAATATCAGGTCATCCTTGCGTTTGCTCCCATGTGCGAACTGTTACTGAACATTATGTGAGTGGTCTGGGAGATTATTTTTTGCATATGTGTGACATGGAGAGGTCTGGGATTTATATCTGTATTTCGGGATTAAACGAGGTCTGATTATATGCAACCGAGTGAAAAGTTTATTTAGTCTCAATTCGTTTTACTTCCTTGTCAGGACTCACTTTTGAGTGAGAATTGTGATAGAGATACAATAAATGTGTGTTTTTTTTATATTTTGTTGTATAGAAGTGGTTAATTCAACTGTGGACATTAAAGACTGAAAGGCACTCGATCACTACCAGCAGTAAGACTGCCACCACATTGTATGCTATATTTAGTGTAGATAAGTAATGTATTATTAAAATTGTCAACTTAATATTTGCCATAATACATAAAATACGTCATTCGATGTAATTCAAAAACATAAATCGCAACGAATAGTTGAGTGGTAATCATGAGTTTTAAGGTACATTTACTGTACGAGGTATTTGATTGGCGTCTGTAACCTATGTATAATCTATATCTATAATCGTTTGAAACTATACTTAACCTCCTGAGAGCCAACTAAAACTTATCAGATTAGTATGGGATACCAATGTTTTACTAGTAACACTGAGCTTCCCTTAGCTGATTGAGAACATTATTACAATGGTTCTCAGAACGAAAATCTTGGCTTAAATGATTGGTTCTGGACACAGTTAAAGTAAACAATGTATTACCTATTATACGTGGCCACTCAGGAGGATAAGGGCCCATAATGTTCCACCTAGTCACAGTTTCACATTTTAAAATGATTTGGTATAACACACACGGGATATTTCTCCAACGATTTTGGACCCTTACAAGTGACTATGACTAGGAACAAGTCATGCGAGTAGAGATACGTGCCACTTTCAATACATACCGCACCTCCATGGTGACACAAATAACAATTATAATAATGCATTCGTTCATATTTCACGAGCAATTGATAAGCTTACCGCATCTAGAGGCGTGAACCTAAATTGACTTTTCATTTGTTTGTGTAATATAATTAGATGCAGTATTTAGGTTTGGTTTTTTAAGAAGTCTGTACCTGTAACGCGGAAAAGGAGAAATCGGAACATGATATTTAAGGAACGTTCGTTCTAGTATCCCATCATGAGAACATAAATCATATTTGGCTCTTTATTTCATGATTTCACAATAGTTCCTTTTTAACCGGCTTCAAAAATGAAGAAGTTTACAATTCGACGGTATTTCTTTTTGTTACTTCAAAAATGTTGACTGGGTACCAATTGTATGATTTTTTGTTTGAAAGCTGGTGCCCTCCATTTGGTCTCATTTAAATTTAGTTCCGTACCCATAACGATATCCCCGAGAAAACCACAAGTCTTAATATTTTAAAAGGTTGAATTTATTGTAAATAGTTGAAGTTGGTTAATTTTTATTTAAAGTTCATGTATTGATGGAAAAAATGAACTAATAAAGGAATTATTGGGAATAAACCATCAAACCAACCATAAAGACAGTGAGCAATACCCAACATCTAGTTTCACTCTACTCTACTCGCAGAACATTTTTATAAAGCACAATTTCACGATGTAATGTCCCACTTTGAAAATGAATCATGTCAGCTGGAGCACGTGATACAACATTCTGTAGGAAAGTCAACAACTTGTAGGAAAGTGCCAATGATTTGTGATTCCGCAGCTGCCAAAGATGTAAGACTTGTGTTTTGTCATTTATTTGTATTGAAATGTATATTGTAGCCAACAACCTACTTACCTAACATTGTTACTTCACATTACATTCACTGCTTGATATACATAATGTTCTGGATTACATACGTATAATATTGTATATTTTTTGCTTTAACTCGTAGAAGCGACGTCACTTTAGTGAATAAATGGTTTCGTATACATTTGTCTTTTAATAGCAAATTTTCAAGGCATCGTCATTCCAAAAATATACTTATCTCGATAGGGTCCATAAGGATTCCACCCTTAAATGGATAACCCTGGATCAAAAAGTAGTTGTGCCCACAGCTAGGGACGTGGTTCTCAAACTTGTAGACACAGGGATGCATACTCATCTCACACCCACCTCCTTCTGATATGGGTCCCACAACGTACTCTTACCCCGTTTTCCCGAATGACTATGCAAATACCATGAACCTTCTCCTCTTCCTCCTTCTGGAAAACTTGTTTCACATCCTCATTTTGTCTTCGGACGTTTAGGACAGAGTTCGGTTATGGCAAATTTTGCTTACGACGGAATATTGCTATGGTAGATTATTTTAATGGCAATATTACATACAGTAACATCATCATCATCATCATCCCATGATTAATTACCTACCCATGGTAAACACGAAATAAAAACAATAAATATTGAGAAAACGCCATTTATTGATTAAAAGCTCATAGAAACACTTAAATACCTAGAACAGCCATAGGTAATACCTACGTTACATTAATAGTAAAGGTTTCTTACCAACGTAGCGACACTAGTGCGGACAATATGGTGAGAGCGTCGCGGGCAGCGGGCGGGTAAGTAAACTCACACGTGCGGTCAAGTACCATTTAACCAGACAGAATACAAGATTAAACACTTTATCGAATCGAAGGCAGTGCACCTTTGGAGTTAATATAAAAAATATACATGTTAATTCTAGACTTTGTAAGTACCTACATACATTTATAATTTAATAAATTGATCATTGCCTTATAATCTTTGGTAATATTCTGATTCATTGATACGAGTCCACTCGCTTTCAGCTCGCCTTGCTCGAGTGTGTTATCCAGAAATGTACCTACCTAACACCATCCTTAGTCTATAGGTCACATAGTAATTTTATTAACAACCTACCTACAACGCACAGACCAAAACAACAGCCACCAAGAGACTGAGAATATCTCACTTATATACCTACTATCTACTACGTATTTCATGTTATTAAGTACTTACCTACTTTTGTATACATCGTTTTAAACGGCCGAATCCACACGACGAACTGTAACAGTTTCCGATCTTAAAAAGTCAACAAACGGTAGTCGGGCTTACAATGTCGGTCGTGTGGTCCCGGCCTAGTATTCTGAACACGATGTGCGATCAGCGACGCGAATTGTATTTTTGTTTTCAAATAAGTACTGATACACTTTTCATGCATTTCTTGTTGGAGCTATAATAATCATATGGAAGCATTCAATGAACTCAACATTCGCAATTCGCGTCGGGCATGGTCGTATTTAGGCCGTCAGAGGAACGAGTAGGTGTGTGAAAACTATGATTTAATAAACTTGGGTTACTGTTATAATATGTCCTAGACGTTCACAATAAAATGATGGTAGTTTGGACGTGTCTTAAGGCAGATAAAAATTAACAGTCAAATAGTTTTGATTGTAGTTTGAAAACAGCGACGAAGAAAGCGGTCTAATCTAATAGGGATGTGATAAATTGGATTGTTGGACCTACTGCTACTGAGGATCCTCAAGTTATGACCTGTAGTGCAATTCTCGTATTTTCAGCGATACTAAAAAGTCTCAACTTAGTCCAAACTCTCTTGTTACTATCGTTCTCGTGTTACTATCGAATTTCAATAGTACGTCCAACGGCTCGGAATCGTCAAAGCGTATTCTCGTAAACAAACAAAACTAAAATTACTCTTCTCAAACAAACGGTATTCTGGTAATTTTTGAACTCGACTAAACTCGAGCGTAAGCTAAACCAAAACGTAATGGTGATCGAGCAAAAATAAGAGAATTGCACTACTGCAACAACATAATTTAAACTGCTCTCAACCTGCCTTCCTACCTATGGAGAAATACTGCTGAGGACGGGTCTAAACGTTCAGTTTAGTAGATTGTTGGACAAGGGAGCAAAATTGTAACCTAAAACTTAGCAAGGACATATATTTAGAAAATCATCCAGCACCTCTTAACTTAGTGTTTCGAGAACTCGAAGAGAGACATGAGAAGACATAGGTATAACGCGCTGGGATTAGTATATTTGGGCTGAACACACAGGGCTTATTTATACCTAAGTAGCCATAAAATAGCTGAGCTAAAAGTAGCCTTAGGTGCACTGGATCTTTCATAGCCATAATACCTCTAGAGAACGGAACGCAAACTTTACCTACATTTGTAGAATGACTGCGCTCAGGACCATTTTAAACTGTTGCAATAATAGTATAAACCTGACCAGGTGACATAACTAAAACAATCCAGGTAGGTACCTAACAAGTATAATAAAAACAGTTAAAGGCCACATTTTCTATCAATGAAATAAAAAGGCAATTTAAAACTTTGCAACATAGAAATAAGAAAAATGAGCTTCGTAGCGAGTGTATCTTCCAGGACCGGTGCCGAGCGGTCACTATTAGGTCCGTATTTCGAAACTCCCATGAAGTGATGGCCCAAGTAACGTTTACTTCGCTTTTATAGTGTTTGTGTAAACGAGACAAACTGTGCTCAAGTGAAACTTGAGTGCTAATTAATGTTTTAAAATACGGGCCAGTGACTATGTTTTCTGATGTGTGGAAAACTGGGTATGTGCATTAATAACCATTTACCTACGGATATTGTATAAACATGGAGTTATTTACGCATTATCACGTAGGGGAGTGTAGAGTCGTAAATAATATTTGAATATCGTGTAAGAATAACCTGCCACAAGTAATTTTATTTAATCAATACATAGTACAAAACAAAGTCGCTTCCCGCTGTCTGTCACTAATTATTGAGAGATCTTTAAAACTACGCAACGCATTTCGATACGGTTTTCTTTAACAGGAGTGTTTCTTTAGTAATATGTATGTTAACATTCATAGCAGACAAAAAAGCTTTGTTTGCCGGGCCAGCTAGTACTGAATAAATTGCTCCCCTGAAATGTACACTCAAATGTCTAATTATTAATATATAAATTGTGATAAGTCTACGACTAAAATACAAACCATTATTTTGTATAGTGATGATAAGTATAAAATGTGTACTAACGTGAATTATTAAACCTACTAAATTCATTGATTATAAATAATTCTCCTTTTATTATTTGTTAAATTAACAGATTTGTACTTATGAAGCAGAAAGTTGCATTAGCGTGTATTGATAGTGAAATATTTTTTTGCGTTTATTTTATTATTATTATTTCCAACATGGTGCTAACTGCTAGCTAAAGTGCTGAACTTAATACTCTTAAAAGTTGGTACTATAGATATTATGCAGAAATACCTACATTAATTGTGAATAAAAATATGCGTGTAATATTACTAAGTACATAGATATATAGCAGTTAGATCGACATTAATTTTCTGTTTGGCTTTTGTAGTATAAAAAACCCATTTTAAAAATCTTAAATCTTAGGTAAGTACAGCCGAGTTCCAGTTAAATAGGAAGCTTTTACTATTTCCGAAGATATTGCAGGACATAATATAGTAGTAGGAAGTTTGTAAAGCACGTGATTTGTTTATCTGGCAAAGATATCTTAGGACAGTATTCTGAAACCCTGCCTGTCGATCGACGTGATAGCAATTTTGTTGACACTCAAATTAAGCACACTTTTGACTTAATTTGAGTGTCAACGAAAGTGTTAAACCCGGATGTCTGCTCCAGTAACATTTCTCTCGCTCTTATAGTGTTTGTGTAAAATAGATAAAATAATTTTGTTCAAGTGACACATGAACATGGATTACTGACATGAAACCATTTTTACACATGGTATTTTGGTACATGTACCTTACCTGTGTAGGTAAAATTACTACGACTTTTTTATGTAACTACCTACCTACCGTAAAATGGGAAAGTTTGAAGCTTAGTAAGTATTGAAACCATTGTATGACTAACAGACAGACACCCACACATCACGTATGTAATACTGATTTAAGTAATTGAAGTAGATCAAATAAAGTGAGATCCCTTTAGAAAATTTCTTCTATTTTACGGTAGGTAGAATGCAAAAATAACGTTACGTTACTTGAGTCATCAGATTAGCGAGCTGTACAGCAAGCGGGCCGGCCATAGTAGCAGCAAAAATCGTTGGGGTAAACGAGTTCTGGAGTGGAGACCGCGCCGCGGCAAACTGAGTGTAGGACCCTATCTAGCAGATGCTGGATGGGAGAAGCCGAAAACAAATCACAGTGGCGTGCAATTAGAGATGCCTATGTCCAGCAGTGCGCGAATATGGGCTGATGATGATGTAAAAGAACTCGACTGTACAAAGTAATTTACTAATGAAACTGGTACTCCGTAACAAGCGTGTGACATTTACTACTACACACATCAAAAGTGTCTAAGGATCAAGTACATTTTAGAAGATTTTACAAAAACTGAATTCATTCATAATTTATTCAAAATGTTGTGATAAGTCATTGATACTGGCATGGGGAATTAGGTAGGAGACCAATCCAGAAGAAAATAGATTTGATTTAAATAAATTAGATTGGTTTTAGACTTAAAAATGTTCTTGATCCCTAGACACTTTTGATGTGTGCATTGCCACCAGAGAATAGGTTGTTCAATACCTCTGTTGGATGAATAGAAACTTATCGTTGCTTAACTTGCTTGCTGTTGCTTGATTAGGTGATTCAAAATTCGGATACACAAAATGGTTTTCAAATGCAACATTATTAATTAATTGCTATGCAGAGGAACCATTTTGCTCCTAGTCACCCTACAGTCTCGATTAACCCCATTTTACGGTACTAGAACTATTGACAAAATGTCGTGTTTGACAGTTCGACCGGATTGAAGACGGTCGTATATTAAAAAATAGTATGAATGTTGCGCAAAGCTGCTAACTTCCCATATATTCGATCTTGACGGGACATTTCTTAAGATCAGGGTACTTGCGAGCAGTGAAATGGAGTCAATTTACTACTAGTGGAAGCAGCAGTCAGCTGAGGCCGTTACGTGCCCACAATTATTTATTGATGTACCTACAGCGAGATAAGTTTTTAAAATTTAAAACAGAATATAACTGAACATAGTGAAAAATAACATTACTTTGCACCAGCACACAGCGCGTTGCGTCGTCGCTGCGTCGCAAATTTAATATGATGTAATTAAAAAAAAAAAGTTGGTACCTAACTTCGAAGCGTCGTGTACAATTTCATAAAGAATTTTCTACGCAACGACGACGCAACGAGTCGTGTGCTATTGCCCTCACTAATCATTGATAAATAATGGACAAAGTATTCGTAAAAAAAAGCACAACTGCTCTTGTCGTAAAATAAAAATACATTATTGTAATTATTAGTTAATTAACGTGAAAAATATCCTTCCATACATTAAACCTAGTTACAGGACTAACAAACGCTTCTAGCGCCAATCATAAATGAGTTGGTAACTCGGGGGACGTCACGTGAGTTAAAATTAAAAGCTTAAAAGAACGCTCTTACACCTTGTTGGCATACTTAATGTATAGGTACAGGTAGCTGGTAGGTATTCCTAATTACCTACGTATGTACGTAACCACACTCAGGCACCCTAACGCACCACGAGCATATTATCCATTCAATAAGAAACCACGGTAATGAAGAGGGCTGTAGGCGGTGACACTGGCGCTGCTGCAACCATAAAATAAACATCTCTACCGCATCGCTGCTTAACATCAGGCAGGGCGGTGGTCAAAAACTTGTTAAATGTTTTTAAAAAAATATATCGATTAATAAAGTAAATAAAAAAAACAGTCGATAACTCTGTAGGTACAGTCGGCCAAGAATCTGCTCTACCACCCTAGGGTTGAAACTCATATGAATGTCATTAGACATTGAGGTTCATTGTTTACATGTCACAATATAACGTAAAGGTTGAGTACGTTATTGATGTTTTAGTATCATCAAAATTGATCGTCCATTTTCTTGGCTGATCGTACATGAAAAGCGTCTTATCGGGTTGTTTTTTTTTTAAATAGACAAGTTTATAAGTTGATACTTTTGTTCAACCTTCCCGTGGCAGCCCATTCCGCTCTCTATTTATACCTTGACTGTTTCCACAATTTTTTTTTTCATTAGTAGCGCCAGTATCATCGTCTAACGCCCTTTCATAAAACAATTAATTAATTACAGACAGTAGGTACTCTCTAAATCTAAATAACCTAAATTATGTGCTTTACAATACAAATAGAGTCGTCGAATTTTAACAACTATTACATCGCAATAACTAACATACCTACATACATAATAAAATTATCAGAAGCTGGGCTCTATGTAGGACTCGGACAAAAAATGTTCTATTTACAGAAGAAATTAGGTACGCCTTTAGTTGCGTAGACATAATATAGGTATAATTGAAGACACTGAAAAGATATGTATTATGTAGGTAAAGGTCCGAGTCCGGCGCGTGGCGCGCTGCAGCTGGGGTCGCACTAGCGCGTGCACCCGGGTCTCGCCGCATCTTTAATTAATATTGAATGGATGGATGAATGAATGGTCACAACCTGTAGAGCGGCGGCTCGGGCGCGACGTGCCCGCGTGCCGCCCCGGCTGCAGCCCGCACGCGATACCCAGCTTACATTCAAAAGGAACTCACATACATTAATTTATCGTGCCTACTTGTATTGGGCAAGGTTTGATTACAAGAAAGCAATTCTTAACTTCAAAAACTCGAGACGAATAATTCAACCTATATCTAGTAAAATCCTAATAGGTTAGGATCAATTTTCGGATATGGTTACCCTTGAGTGATTTATTTTTGGGTAACATAGGGGAGTATCTCGAAAATTCTGCCTTCGTAAGCAGTAATCAGGGTGTCAACTGTCAAGTAATCTAAGCTTTTCCTAATAACAAGTAGGCAAGTCAATAAGTCGCATTGTAAAATACGTTGGTATACATTCGTTAACATCGATGCACCACTCGGGTGTAGTGGTACCTACTCTTCTAAACACACCGCGTAGGTACTGCATAATGAGCGTATTTGGAAAACAAGGAATTATTAATTGGACACTCGTGTTCAATTGGATATTTGAATTGATAAGATTAGAGTTCATTTGAAAATCTGTAATAAATCCCTCGCCAAATGAAGTTGTATTGAATTCATTTTTAAATTTCATTTCAAGCATTCCAAGTACCCCCACTTTACAGTACAGCGTCTCTCGCGTCGTTTTACGACCAACTATCTCTCATGACAATTTCATTATTTTACTGTACACTTAATTTTAATATTTGACAAATTATTGGTATCAGAATATTTCGTCAAAAAGAGTTTAAATTCAATTTATTCATTAAAATACCTAGAATTATTTGATGAATTTATCTGGTTTCCAGTATGTACCCATATAATAAATGTAGGTATTGTATAAAATCAAATTGCAAGATGTGCATCACATAGATAAAAGTTACCGCACCTACGCGTAATATTGCACATCGACCTTTGCAAATGGCGAGTCAGTTTCTATGGACGACAATCGACGCGGCGGTCGTCATTGTTGGGCAAGTGTCGATCAGTTGTACTGTACTTCGGTTACTTTGATGTTTCATTGAAATAAGTATGTACACTTAATGAATTGTATGAAAACATGGATAAGGGAATTCCGCACCGATCATAAAAAGTTTTGAATCAAAACGATTTTCCTCATTGTTCAATAGAAACGATATTTTTCACATCAGCAACCGAACTACAGCCACTGCACGATATCCCACTTTCAAACGCTCAATGTCGAAATGCAAATACTTCCTTATCGTCGGTTTTTTTTCACTTGACAGAAGTGTAAAAAAGTGAACTTTTATCAATATCAATCTCGTGCATTAAAAAAAATGGCAATCTGGAAACAATTTAAAAAAAACTGTATCACTAACACAAAAATAATGGCAATGTTTAAATAATTAAAATAAAACAGCTCTCTGCTAAACGCATTTCCGATAGCCACTTATTATTCAATGACACGAAGCGCTGGTATCCGTTCACTAACCAGACATATTAACAAAATTATAAGAAATAAAATATTTTGTGTTCTCTTTTTTTTTTGTATTCTGAACATTATATTATCGGTAACCTAAAGTATTAAATCACGCAATATGATAACACAGAGCTGGGACGGAGCTCTTACTTCACAAACGTGTCGTTTTTCGCATGCAGCCGATTTTATTATCAGCTTAAAATTATCAAAATTCCAAATTCGTTTTCCAGTGTGGCAACCCACACAGGGTTCTACATTAAAAAATAAAACATTAAGCTAACTCTTTGTATGAACAAAAAAAAATAAACATTCATACAATGTTGCCAATAACGCTTTGACTCCATTTGCCGGCACGCCAGAAAATTATTATAATATCGTATCATTTCCTCTTCAAACCCTTTAAAAATGTATGTGAAATTAATTAACGTAATTATTTAATAATTGATGTAAAAATGTATCACTTACCTACCTAATTTAAGTGGTGAATTCAGTTCAAGTTTTATTTTGTGAAAATTAGGTAATTAATCCGCGTAAACCAAGAAGTCACATTTGCAAAACAAAACTAAAACATTAGTAAATATACCTAATTATTTTGTAGCATGAACCTTAACATCTTTTCCGTATTACCTACTTTTAGAATATTTTTACAGGTAAGTATTATTTATTTGGCCGCGTTTTACAAACTAATACATTATTCAGAGTAAAAAGTTCGAGTCTTCTATTCCAATAGATATTACTATGTAACTTTATAAAGTAAGTTAAATTACTATTTATAGGTAAAGTTTTTGGTTCGCACGATCAAAATGTTTATAAAATCTACGATAAGAAAATTTGAGCAGAGGAAATGGATATATTTAAAGTAAGTTACAAAATTCTGACGTATAAGTTTACATTTTCGGCTAAACTATAAACCTATTGTAAAACTGATGACCACAAACACCAATGAAATGCATGCATAACTAGCGCTACATACCCCACACTAACAAACAAATACAACTTCACTTGCTATGAGGGTTTCACCTTCAACCTTTCGAACTAAAACACCAATAAGTTTTCCTTTAAAACACCTAATATTTTTTGTAAATCATGTTTGCTTCATTTTCACCTCGGGAGAATTAACAATTTGTCAGTCATCTTTTATAGTAGCAGCAAGCTATAGCATTGCTAAATATGTACTTCCATAATATTAACACTTTCCCTCGCCCATGTGTATGTATTGCACCGTCTCTTTCTATCAGTAAGAGTGTCTTAAGCACGCTCTGGTTGTATTTGCTCTGAGGTATACCTACCTAATAAACGTTTTAGACAATGTACATACACCGGAGTATTCTCATCTAATTATATTTTTGTCTGACAAAATACTTACCATTCAGAACACTCTAGTTTAATAACAATTCTAATAGTGACATTTTACACCCTACAGGTAAATTTGGTTAGAAATATTTATTCTTAATTCGATTCATGCTGAATAAAAACTAAACAATTAAATTAGGTACATAAGTGGAAAGTTGATATTGACATGCAACTTCTTAGTTCACGGGAATTTATGACGTATTATTATTATCATTAAAAGTCATCGCACATTCTATTCTGAACATTCACTACAGGTCAACATCTACATAATAATAGGTATATTTAGGTATAAGTAATACGACAGACAAAATTTTGTAAAACTATTTAAACTAAGTAATTTGTGTACAAAAGTGGTCAGTTTCTAAATGACTAGAAAACCACAAAAGTGCTTTCCGTAAGCATGGCCAAGGGCAGATATTATTATGAAAATCGCGTAGATAATTTTAGAAAAGTGAAAGCTGATAATCGAGGATGTCTTGTACTGAAACGTTTTATTTTGTTGTTTTTTATACATTAGCACCTGTAAAGTTGGTTGTGGGCAGATGTAGAAGCCTTCGGGGGCTTACCATATGAAACTTAGGATTAGGCAAACGAGCCTGAGTTGTATGTACGTGGAGGTGAGGAAGAATAAATGCAGTATGAGGTATTTGAGCAGGTCCTGCCGCACGGGGCGCGGGGCAGAGTCGCCGCGGCGCGGGAACTGCCCCGTGCGGTAGAACTCCTCCAGCATGGCGTCCTTCTCGATGAACCGGTCGTACAGCCACTGAGTCATGCCCGCGCTGTCCTGCGGCACCTGGAATAATCGCACCCGTCTCTCTTATTGCATGACGCCTTCAGGGACGTAGTAGACGACTTAGTACAAATTCTACCGACATCCTACAATCTATATAAATAAAAATGAATCGCCGTTCGTCTGGCTAAAACTCGAGAACGACTGGATCGATTTGGCTGATTTTGGTCTTGATTCAAACTTGGAAGTCCAGGGAAGGTTTAAAAGGTGTATTTCTTCCAATACACGGGGTACAAAAGCGACTTCCTATGGCGAAACAAATGTTTGCCGGGACAGCTATAATAAAGAAATACACCTCGCGCATTTTAATCACAAAACGGAGATATACTGTAAAGGTCAATTAAGTTTGTTTGTTCCGCTATCTACACTATCATCATGAAACTTTGTACAAAGGTATTCTTGGCGATATTAGAAGTAACGTAGGCCATATTTTATCCCGAGTTTTCCCACGGAAACCCAACCTGCCTATTATTTCTATTATTTATGAAATAGGCCCTAGTATTAGTTAATACTACTCCAATAGCCGTATAAATTCAGTGATTCCACCGAACGGATTCAGTCCCCTAGTATGCTGATCGGGATAGGACAAGTACGGATTTTCTGAAGTGGACTCCCCGACACATAGTTCGCACGAATGAAAAATATACGACCAAACTGTTGCACGAATAAGCAACACAAGGAAAACAAAATTCACTTTGTCACTAGAATTCTATCTGGTATCTACGGATACCGCGTGTTTACCTATTGGGTTAGTGTATACTTAGAGGCGACCGTGCACGTAGGCGAAGCAACGCAGTAATACCCAGCTGTGAAAGGCTTGCACGGCTTCGTATTGTGCATACCTACAGCAAGCCAACAACAGCTCCAATATTTACCTTGAGACTGTGATGGTTACCAGCATGCAATCCCATCGATAGTGGTAAATTTAAATTGGAAATATACATAGACATTCGTGTTATTTATTTTGATTACTGTACGGTACATTGTAAAGAGAAAATAATTGTATTATTGGACGTTTCTTTGTAGCGAATAAACTCAAAAACTAATTTTGACACCATTCGAATTTTGAAAATATAGCTTATGATAACTATTATTTAATCCCAAACTGTCCACAGAAGCGGAAAATCTCAATTAGTACATATCCACTAGGGGTGTGTGTAATATACGTGACATCTCTATATATGTCCCTTGCGTGATTTTCCTCAATATTGTTGCCAATTTTCATAGCAATTGCCAATTGTCGCGTACATTAAAGAGACCCCAGGTAGGGCCTGCAACAGGGGCGAACATTTTGAGAATAGACTTTTTCAGTTATGTAGTAGTAGACATTACGATAACATCGCAGTTATGTAATGTAGTTTAAAGTCACCGCAACTCATAGCAATGTTAGTTACTTATTTTAAAGTATCCTGACCACATCAGACTAACTTAAAGGGGTCGAAATAATGTACACAATAGATTTTCGTATCGTGTTACATGCCCCACCCTGTAGATGGGAATAACAGCCACCTGCACTTTTCTAAGTAGGTGGACCTTCAACATACCTCGCTAGCGGGATAGAGCCGGTAGTGGATGTGAGTGGTGCAGGGGTCGCGTGTGCCGCACACCACGTCCTGGAGGTGCAGCGGGATGCGGTCCTGGTAGGCCAGCGTCACGTCCAGCACCCACGACAGCCGGTCCTCGGGACGCACCGGGGCGTGTGACAACTTCGAACCACCTTCAGCGGCTGCAACCTCCGCCGCTGTTAACATGAAATATATATCGTTTGATATGTTGGT
>SJJU01012021.1:0-10317 GCA_012932125.1 Conopomorpha cramerella
AAGTCCAGGGAAGGTTTAAAAGGTGTATTTCTTCCAACACACGGGGTACAAAGGTGACTTCCTATGGCAAAACAAATTTTTGCCGGGAGACCTAGTAACGAATATTTTTGTTTTTAAACATTATGAGAAAACGTATTTCGTCTACACGACTTGAGACTTCAGAAGTCTAAGAACAGCCTACTGCGAACATCATCATCATCATCATCATCAGCCCATACCTGTCCACTGCTGGACATAGGCCTGCGAACTGCGAACATTTGCAAACAAACATGCTTGGGTACTGGGTTGGACTGCAGCAAAATCCAAATAAAAAATAATAATGTGTATAGCTTTTAGGTTTATTTTTAACTAATATAGTTCTTAAGTTTTTACTGTTTGTTTTTACCTACTAACGCAAATGCACTCATGTCTGTAAATAACTATTTATTATTATTATCTTTTTTTACGCTTTACTTTGGTTAATTTTCGCGCCGTAATACCCAGTATAGATTTGTAATATTTTTTTTTTTATTTTTTTCTCTTCATATAATGTTCACTGAAGGCATGTTTCATATAATTTAAAAAAAAGAACTACTTCAACCAGTACCAGTCATCCGCCCCTCTACGATTTTTTTTCTCAACAAAGTTTTTTTTTGTTATAAAATATTTGTGTGACCATACGTTTTGTTGTAAATGTTGGATAAGAGGCGATAAATTTAAACAAGTTTAATATGTCTCAGTTACAAAAACAAGTATACTGTTGTAATCTATATAATTTTCTGAGTTAGAAAATGTCGCTCCTGCTCATTCCAAAGTATTTTGTAATGTGCATTGTAAATAAAACATTGATAAATAAATAAATATTTTTTACACACGGCCACCTGACCCCAAACTAGGATACCCATGCCAGAGACTGATACACTTAAATAAAACACCCAGACGCACACAAAATACCTCAGCTCATCACTGAAGCATTATGTCCGTGGCGGAAATCGAACCCGCGACCGTAATCCTAGAGGCAAATGTCCTGACCACTAGTCCATGCCAGCCGTCAAATGATAATGATACACGGTGCATGATCCCCTTTGGTCCCCAATCACCTTCACCTTTATCTACGAGGAATTTAATATAACTTGATGTATACTAATTTGGGTGTAGGTATATCATTTTGTTTCTTATTATAATTATTAAATGGACTTGGGTATTTCCATTCGCCTCGAATAAAACGGGGCGATCGAGTTTGTGAAACCTGATTTTTTTTTGCAAAAGTTGACACTGGGTAGGTAAATTGTCATTTTTTACATAGTGACTAATATTGTCTTCGTTTTTAGAGGACCTACGTTTATAACTAAATATTTTTCACCTGGTATATCGGCGCGAATATAATCAAAGGTAAGCTAGAGCTTGGTTTTGATTATATTCACGTTTTTCAAGTTTATAGGATATTAAAGTTTCTGAAAATGCATGTTTTAGGCGAGTCTTTTTAAGTTACTTCAAGGCATCCGAAGTTAATTTTCTGACTTCGAAAATGGTGGTGAAAAATTGTCTCCCTCTTTACTAATCGAGTAGTAAAATCTGTTTCTCGAAACATAATATTTTTTAAAAACAAGTATATATTTTTTGTACCTTTTCATCGCAGACATTAGCGATGACATTGTTGGGACGAATAAAAAATAAAAGTCTTGGATGTTGCTCAACGGACGCAGTGGAAGGACGTAAGTACATTTTCTTTAAAAAAAAAATATAACTTTATTTTTAACGCTTGGCCCGTAATGAAGCTGTTCCTTTTCACGAACATCCTCAGAACGTTGCGAAGTGCCTTACGGTTACTAATAACATTAATAATTTATGGCCAATTTACGTTTGGAAGTGTAATATTTCATAATTCAGCGCATACACCATTTTAACGGTGTCAGTGGACAAAATTATGTAAGGCGACCAACATTTTAGAACGTCCTGCCCTCGGTAAGTTCACGTTTAAAAACCTGTTTTAAAAACTTTATGCAATTTTCTCGGACCTTGCACAAAACACAGCGAAATCCTTGTGTTTTCGAACGTACATTGCAACGAGACTGCAGTTCCTTTGAATTGCGAAGACATGACGATTTGCGGGTCGGCGGTGTCATTAAAATAATTATCTAACTGCCAGCACAAATATGCAAGGCATTAATAGACCCAGCAATCTAATAATTACAATATCGAGTTGAAAAACTTACGTTATAAGCATCTTGTCAGCTTCCTTGTCTCATATGCTCAATTCCTTTGCACAAACACAAAGAACACACACTTTTTACTAGAGAAATTCTACAATAATAAATTTTAAAAAGAATTATCCGCCACGCACGTTGCCGTCACAATTTAAAAGTATTTCTGAACGAAAACTTTCTAATGTAGCGCGGTGTTTTTTTTGTTCCAAGATGGCGTCTGCGCGGCGACTGTTTGCCCGCGCGTTCATTCGACGACTGACTTTGGAGCGTTGCGTTTCTGCGGTCGGTCGCGGCGGGCGGCGGCGGCGTGGCGTTTGTTTCTTGAGCGGTCAGCAACTCGCTGCGGCGTCGACTCACTTCCACTCGGTTGGGACACAGTGACGCAACGTGCTGTTTCGACAACTCGGAGCTGCGGCGGCGGCGGCGGCACCGGTCCGGCCCGCTGGGTTTTTTTTTAGTTGCTTCAGCCACTTGCCGTTGAATCATTCACGCACTTGGGTACCTCGAGGAATTCTTCGGTAGGGTTTCTCATTGCCGTGTGGTGACGGCGAATAGAATACATGTGTCACCACCCCAGCCCAACTTTTCCCGTCATGGGTCGTAAGAGGCGACCGAGGGAGCTCTCCAGAGAACGGACAGCAGCGCTCTCTGTGAGTTAAACCACAACACCACTGCGATCGCCAACCCGCCTGCCAAGCGTGGCGATTACTGGCATTTCACCCCAAATGACGGATCTCATTGGGGAGGCCCTTGTCCAGCAGTGGACGTTATGTGACTGATGATGATGATGTTATTTATTTGTTAGTAAGATAAGCATCGGCAAGACCGGTCGTATTGGAACGCCTTTGAGAGGTCTATGCACAGCAGTGGAAGTCAGCGGCATGATGAGGATCTGCACCTACTGGGGAGTTCATAAAGGTGACAATTTGATATACGTTGCGGTGTTTAATAGAGTGTGGGTACAATCTAAAATGAAGATGACGTAATGGACACATAAGTATTGGGGTCGATGGAAATAGTGTACTAAATTCTGCTGCTTTAAGACCATGACATTGGATGTCGCCTCATTCATATACTTAGAAACTTTTTTTCTCAGGAAAAAGGAAGTTTCCAAAAATCATAAACACAAACAGTACTAATTGTTATAAGTATCATAAACTAACTAAAGTATATTAAAACACCACACTAACCGTAAATAAAATGACAATTACGTAGCCGCAAAAAAAATATGGTCCGCTGCCAAAACTGTAAGTACACCTTACCGCACTTATTTTCAAGGAAACTTAGTGAGAAAATGCAGGATTAAAATCCCCTCGTCAAAGATTGTTTCGTTGTTACCTTTCTTAAAGTTGTAAAACTTTGCCTCAAGAATAGCCCGGCGATTCTTTTATAAAACGCGTACTTTGATACTTTCGCGGCCGTTGTTGTTGTTTTGAGGGGTACTTAAGACGAAGCCGTAAACTGCGACTTTTCTTGAATAATTTGTAGGAAACTCTTAAAGAAGGCCTTCTTACTTATTGCCTTTATTCTTTTGTAACATCCAATGCCTTAGTGCCAGCGAAGCATTGGATGTTGATTATGAAGTTCAACTGGACTCATCGCTCTAGGTATACAACGACGTCTCTAGACAAATGATGAATGACTTTGGATCTGTATATCCGAAACTAGAATTTAAGACACCACCATTAATAGCGTAAATGATATTGTCCAGTATAAATTTTCAGCCAAGAAGTGGCACGTTTTGAGAGACCCCTTGGCTGGAGAGAGAGTAACAAACCTAAGGAAAAAAATCCTTTACTCGTAAAAATAAAATAAATAAATAAATAAATACACTTCACGCCTTTAATCCCAAAGAGGGGTAGGCAGAGGCACTTGCTAAAGCAAGTACCCACGGTTCGCGCGCGCGTATTTAACCCAACGTGACAGGGGGTGAGCCCATCGCCCGTTATAGGGTTCACACACCTTGTGGTGTGCGGGTTTCATCACGATGTTGTCCTTCACCGAACGAGCGTTGCGTTGCGTACATAGGCTCTGAAAAAGAGTCCCATTGGTACACGTCCAGTAGCCGGACTCGAACCCGGGACCTCCCGGTTACAAGTCAAGTATCCGACCAACTGGACCACAGACACTCCTGTACTCGTATTAAGAAAAAAGTGAGAAAGCTGCATGAATGAATCATCCAAGAATCGAACTGGTAGAAATAATAAAACACTATCGACCCAAACTTTACCGTGATTGCATCATATCTCTAATATTTGTTGCACACCCATGAAAAAGATTATGGATGTAAGTTTGTGGAAGTATGTATGCAGGTACATATCGAGAGTTGACTGTGTCGTGTTACGGGAATCGAAATTAAAAATGTACCATGCCTTCTCGATGCATGCGCCGAGCGCCGAAACGTAATTTCTCTAGGGTATTTTTAGTGCTTCGTTTGTATGAGCCGATTTCAACCGCTCTAGTGATATCTGCACCAAAGCCAGTCTTTTCATATATGTATCCAGAAGCGAGCTCAGTTAATAATGGTGCTGGCTATTGCAGTTGAGCTCTCGATGTAAGTACGTACGAATGCAATGATAATAACGCGGGCGGAGTCAATAAAGCCAACTGAGTGCACGTTTATTAACAGAAAACCTATACGCGCTGGCGTTATGTGTTTTACTTTTTTGAAATTTGATAGATACAAATATTATCAAAGTGAAAAAAAAAAAAGTTCATTTACGACGCAATTTTCGGTGGAAAAAATGCGGGGGACAATATTTCAGTCAATTTGATGTACGCTACATACCTCCTACCATTCCTAGTGGAGTATCAATACATAGTAAGTATAGCACAAAGTCGCATCCCGTTGTCAGTTATTATTGTATGCTTAGATCTTTAAAACTACGCAACGGATTCTGATGCAGTTTTCTAAAATAGATAGATTTTTTAGAGGACGGTTTACATGTGTAATACGTATATGTATATATAATGTGTGTTAGAATGTTTTTATCGAAGTATTATTTATTATGTTTAAGTAGAATATATTTGTTAATTTTGTTTTTGAGATTACCTATTTATTCAACAGCATTACGCATTAGGGTAACCTGTTATGTGTAAATAAATAAATAAATAATAGCAGATAAACACTGTTCATAATGTATATTGACAAAACAACGTTTGCCGGCTCAGCTCTTACTTAATAAAAAGTTAAAATATGAAACACTCTTTGTGGCGGCTCACATGGAGCCTCTTTTCGAAGCCCCGATGTTACGAGTTTTAACGTTATTTATGTCATAGCTTTACAAAGTTGAGGGAAGCGTGCTCTGCTGGAGTGGAAACTGATGGAGTTTAAAGCTAATGGTGAAGCCCAAAAAGAACTACCTACTTGAGTGGCCGTAGCTAATTTAGTCAACCTAGACATGATCGGTTATTTAATATAGAGGATGTTCTGGAAAATGATATTAAGGCCTTTTCTGTAGGCGGTTCTCTCAATAAGACGTTGGCCGGCTTGGTAGTAGGTGTAGACACAATTTGTCGGTTCAAAAGCCGCACGCATTTCAAGCTTTCAGCCTAAAGTTGTCATTCAGCCTAAAGTTTCGCCAGTACACCCTTCAGGCAAGAAGGAGGAAGGTTATGTTCCTGTAGACCTTTACTGAGTCCATTACAGCAGTTGAAATTGCGCCCGAAAGAAAAAAAAACGACCTTTTCATACCAAAAACACAAGCGAACTTGCATGAGAGGTCAAATTATTTTTTCGTTTCTGGACTTTGACACCTGCTGAAATGCATTACTATACACTAGACTAGAGCCGTAGATTTCATCCCGCTTGTCGACGTGATAACAATAAACCTTTTATTATCTTAAGTCAAATGTCAGAAAAAGTGTTAAAATGTTATTTCCGAATCACCCTGTATAATATCTCTATGTCTACTTGACCGCAAAAAATCTGTAGGTTCTTTTTCTGTTAGCAGCGTTTTTTGGGTAGTAAATAAAGTTTCCACAATCTCGTATTTCAATAAGGTCACGGTAAACCAAGGCTATATCCACAGCCGATATTAAAAAAAATATTCAGTAGAGATAGACCAAATATATATATTTTGCGAAGTTCGGATAACTGACAAGGTGTAAAGAGAAAAAAGCATTGTATGAATAATTTTATCCTCAGTATATTTTTTTATTAGTAACGCGGTAGATAAAAGTCGCATATGAGCTATTTTTACTCTGTTTATCTGCTATTACTATCCTGTCCTTTATGTTACTTTGTTAGAAGATGCTTAGTAATTAAAAAAGTCACATGGCATGGTTAAGGTGGATATCTCAAAAACTGTCTGGGCGTATCAGTGCTAAAACATGATGAATGGAGGTAGTAACCCGATAAAGGGCAGACACAATAAAATATGCTGTATTTTACCTATGAATGAGCCCATACAGTTTTTGAGATATGCGCGTTACTTAACGCATTTTTATCAAGAGCTCTTAAAACGCACTCAATTTAAAAAAATATTAAGATCCTTATAAACTACAAAATTATCGTGAACAAAAATTCCGGGGACCACGTAATTTTGTGTACGCAACACATCTAAATATCTCGAAATCGAATAAGCTAGCTAAGAGAGTAAAATACACTGTTTAAAAGACAATAAGAAAAAAATAAAGTCATGAAGTATTGTTGTGTATGATTTTTTGAAGTTATGTATATGAACTGGATTTTTCCTTAAAGAGTATAGTGTGTAGTGTATAATATTGTGTGTAAAAATCAATAGTTCTCAGGGCTAATGTCCTGAAAAAAGCTCTAGAAGTACCGACCTCGAACGCCGGAGTCAGCGCTGCAGCTCCCGCGGTCCCCGAGCATGGCGGAGGTGCCGAGCATCAGCTGCGGCCCCAGTCCCAGTGACGCCACGCTCTCGCCCTCCGACAGGCACCCGGCCGCCTGCAGCTGTCTGCGAGCCTGGTACAATTTCGTGTTGATTTTGAAAATTCGTTACGAGTATTTAATTTTTTTTGCAATAAAATACCTATTTTGAACTTGCAAAAAAAATGGCGCAAATCATCATAATCATCATCATGCCTGGCATAGACCTTGACTGGCCTTAGGAAGACAAGATGTCGCATATACCTTCAAGTTGTTGTAACATGCCTCGGTCCAGTCATCTGTCATAAACTAAAACGGAGGGATTCTTTCCCCCAGAATTGTTTCCATCCCTAAATAACTCACATTATCCAGTTTTTCATTATTAGTTCACTTACTTGTAACCTTTTTTTTCTTTTCAAATGGTGTTCGACCATTTGTACGTTCGCACCTCCCGCGCACCCGCCATTTGTATTCCCTCTGCCCCTCTCTCATCATAAAAAAAATTAGCTCCACCACACGCAAAACATTTAATCGAATAGGGCGATTCGATTTATTGGTCCTGTGCCTTCTTCAGATATGGGTCCACTTTTTTTAAAAGATCGTCGAACCAGCATATTGGAGGTTTATTCACAGTGATATTAGTCGACTTACTACGAATTAAATTGACCAATAAAAGTGTCCCAAAAATGTTCCCAGTCCACAAAAATAAAGATATCCACGTCCCGAACCGAATTGATATTTAAAAGGACACCCCCATTCCGTACCGTTGTAAAGATGTCTGTGTAAAAGTTATTATTTTACGCTTAAAACGTCATTTAGCCTTTTTCGTTTGGCCCCGTTACCCAAATGGAATATATACCTACAGAATCCGATATCATGAAACCTTAATTTCCTTTATCTTTGAAACTTCTCTCTCGTATGAAATATATGAGAAATGTAAATTGGGTAATTTTATTACACGTTCAATTCCATTATCTTAGAACAGAGACACGATATTGTCTTGTAGAATGGCCTATTACGTACTTCGTATCTAACTTGTGTAGCTAATGTTTGTTCCAAGGCACTAAGCATTTTTTTGTCTAAATATTTCACTGACTGTAATCTAACCTTAAATTAAGAATTATTAGAACTATTGATTTTTTTTTTTTTGTATTTTGTATAATAACAAACATATTTAAAAATTACAATAGAAACGTATTTTTACAGAGAAAATGTAAGAAGAAAACTTTCAGGACACTACACCGTAGTCTAATCGTCCCTTTCATATCCTGACAAACCTGAGTTTTTATCAAAACATACAACAACAGGGCATCATTATTTATACGTCTCAGTTAGCATGGGACTGGGCGAGAAACAATTAAATTGAGAACACCGCAAAGCCTTGCGAGTACTAAGTTAATTTTGCATCATGCTACGTTGCACAAGTGTGGACGAATCGTGGAGCGTGTCTCTGGAGGTATGTCGCATCTATTTCGTGCTAAGTAACTGAAGCGAGCTACTAAATTCATAAGCAAGGAATATTTTAGTCCTTTAATTAACTTAAATCGGTGGCGTGGAATGATGGATGGTTTCGTTGGCGGCACTCATTAGAGTCTGAGCTGCAGCTTTATATACTTTGTGCCAGATACTTCGATCTTTTATTAATGAAGCACTATAAATGGGGAGAAAACAGACGGCGC
The DNA here is from genome assembly GCA_012932125.1 of Conopomorpha cramerella. Lineage (NCBI taxonomy): Eukaryota > Metazoa > Arthropoda > Insecta > Lepidoptera > Gracillariidae > Conopomorpha > Conopomorpha cramerella. The sequence goes on from SJJU01012021.1 coordinate 8,700, forward strand.
TCTCAAAAGACTTCATGAATAAAAGCAGCCGGAACAATAAAGGTTTTTGCATCTAGTGATGCCTCTATCGAATTGACGAGGTATCGATTGTGAAAAACATAGTACGTTGTCGACAGGTTTGTCAACAATTACATACATTATTTTTACGAAATAATTTAGTTTGAGACTAGCGTCACCGGTTTAAGACTCATTAGTGAGTGATGAGTTGCAGGTCATATCGTCCTTCGTTATGAAAGGTCATAACACAAAAAGTGTAGTTTTTGGCAAATAGACTTTATAATATTTTTCTTTACGATATTCTCCATAACTTTTGATTTTAAATCCATACACAGAATGAAAAGTAATTGATTTCGATTGCAAATTTATTTCTAAAAAAAATATATTTTTTTATAGGTAACTAAAAAACGTAAAAAAATGTGTAATGTCACTTTTCTTGCCCAACGATGGACGATATATCGTCTGATAAATAAATATTTTAATTTATAAATAAGGTTGCTTAGAATAATCTTAAAATAAAAACCTGAACAACTATTCTATTCAAGTTTACGTATATTTACTAACTATTGTGTTAGTTGTTATAACACACTTATACAAGAAAAGTAATAATGAAAATAAAGAATAAAACTTCACAATACAAGATAAACAGAAAAAAGATCGAAAGTATTCCAAATCGCATAGAGCGCGTGTTAGGTCTCAGGCTAGTAAAATGTACTTGACTCTTATATATATGAATTATGGCAGGTAGGTATTAAGTAAATAATATGAATAAAAATAAACTAACACAATCTCCTCTAACAACACATGAAACATAGCTACAAACCTCAAAGAGCTGATCCCTGGCATGTCGAAGCTGCGTATCTCTTGCGCTAAGTGCGGCAGCAAGCTGTAGGGATCTCTCTGCCTCGTCGCGAGCGTGCCTCAGGAGTGCGGCGCGCTCACGCTCGCGCTCAGCTCTCTCGGCGCCCAGTGCTGATGATGCACCGCCACGGGAACGCATCTGTCCAGATGTAATTTATTGTTTTATTTGGCTGACCTGATATATACGTTGGCCATATACATTATTAACAGTGTTTCTCTGATATTATATGCATTTATTAACATATAAAACTTTCTCTGGAAATACCTTATGTACTGTCTCATTCGTTGCGTAGTTTTAAAGATCAATGCATTCATAGGGATAGACAGCGGGAGGCGACTTTGTTTTATACTATGTATTGATTTGATCTCCTCTTCTCCGCCATTTCGCTCTAATATTGGTCAAATTACAATGATTTTGTTCAGTGTTACTATTCTTCTGCCCACATATATATATGTAAGTACGTAGTTACGTATGAATGTTTAGCTTTGTTTCAAGCAAGAAAAAAAAAGGTAGAGTACCTTAATTTCCTTAGCCAACTTTTTATTACTGTTGCTTGGCTTAGATGCCATACATTTTGTAGAAAGTACGTATACTATTTTTACTATTAGGCTGAAAACTATGATAGTATAATGTTAGTGCCCGGTACCAAGTTCGTCAAAGCAGCAAGTTTAAACCATTATAGACAGTGGAGTTTCAAGCCGTGTGGTGACGGCGAATAGAATACATGTGTCACCACCCCAGCCCAACTTTTCCCGTCAT
>SJJU01012022.1:0-10154 GCA_012932125.1 Conopomorpha cramerella
CATAGAGTTCATATCGGCTTGACACGCTTCGGCTACCAAATACCATCTGTTTGTGAACTTTACTAAATTACAGATGTTTCATTACACATTCTAAAATCCATTGAGCTCTTACTCACTCACTAGTTAGATGTGAATAGTGTAAATAGACTACCATATGGTTTATATTCGAATAAAAGCACTAATTAACTTATATACAGGGTGGTGCCGTCGCAACAGAGCAGGTCTGTATTAAATGTGTCGCTTGTTATCCCAATACATACATTTGTAGCCATTGACAACTGCTTTATCACAAAACTTTTTAATTTTGTTGTATTGTACAGTCGGTCGCCTAAGTCTGCTACTCTTTGGTGGTTTATCGCTCTGGCATGGTAGCGGCAATCGATGTGCATTGCTGATTTCGTTACTTCCATTTCACTGTCGTCCGTAGTGAAACAGCGATGCACATCGTTTGCCTCTACGATGTCAGAGCGATGCAACTACGAGAGTGTAGCAGACTTGACCTGGTCTACCACCTTAAGTTTAAACCTCATATGAATATTATTAGACACTAGTGGACTCGACAGACGTTGTCCTGTCTTAACTATTAATATGAATATCTAGGGTGGCCTGTGTCCAGCAGTGGATGTCATTTTTTTCTTTCGTTGAACCTTCTGCTGTCGTTAACAAGCACAACAGAGTTATGAAATGACAACGAACAGTGGCTTTGTTTTTTATATATAAGATTAATGCTCATGTTTTACTTGTCACAATATAACAAGTCCACCTTAGTGGACTCTTCTTGACTCACTGACACAAGAACTGTCATCAAAACTTATAGACCACTTTCTTGGCCGACTGTACTTCCTCTTCCATCAATATAAGTTATACATTGTGTACAGGGAAATGTCTAATGATAGTAAAGCACAAAACACTTTCATATTCATGAGTTGGATATTGAAAATGGCTTATAGGTGTGGGTGTACTCTGTCTCGATAGTAGTCGTAGAGATCTTCGGGTGACATAAAAACATCTAATAGTTGAGCTAACAATTTGTTCGATATCGGATTTCGTGTACGGTTCGCGGTCGCCGATAATAGCAACCCAAGGCAAATGTATTAATGAAAAACATACACTGTATAGTCCCATGCACGCAGGGTATCCAGTACCATAGGTCAGACATTTCCAAATCTTGCCCATTTTGATATTTACACTTCGTTTTGAACCCTCATTTTTACTGACTGACTTTTTTTTCTTGGGTCTCTTAAAGAAGGGCGTCCTTTAGGTCTGACCGCCAGGGGGCGCTAACGCCCATCTTGAAAATTACTGCCTTAGGTAGATGATGATTGTTTACTATATTTTCTCAACTGTACATTACTCCCTCAACAGGCAAGCAAATTCGGCTGAAAAGGACAACATCGATAGAATCGTCGAGAACATGTTCGTTAGGAAACCTTGGCCAGCACAAGGCGCCGGTGAGTACCCTTTTAATTTACTCTATCTACTTTGCCAGGTTCATACATTATTGTACAGGTTAGATGATGTTTGCTTCACTCAATACCGCAATAACGACTCTACATAATATTATGTACAAAGACAAATGTTCGTGAAACTCTATAAAGTATCTGAGCCCACGATACTTTCGCCAAGGAATCCTATAAACGAAAACGGGAAGTTTGTATGAAGTGGTACATTTGTTTTTGCGTTTTGATATTGCGTTATTTGTGGAAAGTATGTTTGGTCTCATGGGCTCAGTGACTTTCTTGAGTTTTTCGCTGTGATTGGCTGTTTGGCTGACCATGCTTAAACCATTAGCACCCACTCTACTCGGAGACTAACAAGTTATTTTAAACTCTATTACTTGGTAATAAAAGTCAAAATCAATTAGAGAGTAAGTATTCTTCTGGTCGTTAAAGGGTTAATTCTACTTCCTTTGTTTCAATTCATTGAAACTTGCTATTTCTTGTTTTGATACCTTTTCGAGGGGATTAGTTATTGTGGAACATTATATCGCCTCTACCACTTCTGTGAGGATTTTTGTAACTATTGGCAATGTGGTTGAAAAATAAAGAACTAGCGCTGAGGTCGAGTGTTCCAAAACAACGTGATTGGCACTTGTCAAACTTGTTTAGATTTTATAATTATAATACATGAATTACCTGTCAAGTTACTTAACTTTGAAACTTATTAACCAATCACATAGTTTTGGAAAGCATAATACACACATCAAAAGTGTCTAGGGATTAAGTACATTTTAGAAGAGTGCAATCAAGAATATATTATACAAAAACTGAATTCATTCATAATTTATTCAAAATGTGGTGATAACTCATTGATTGGCATTGAGAATTAGGTAGGAGACCAATCCAGAAGATTAGGATTGATTTAAATAAATTAAATTTTTTTTAGAGCTAAAAATGTTCTTAATCCCTAGACACTTTTGATGTGTGTACTATCACAGTTACTTATTTCATTTCGTGTCCAATTTTTACTTTTTAAAGCCAAAAATTACTATTAAATATATTACCCATGTAATATTTTTTATTTTTTGTCTCAACTCCTACTTACTTATTGTATGTTTCTTTTGGCATTTATCATATTAATCTTAGCACTAAACGACTCAATATATAGCAATGTTGCTTCGATTTGGTTGAACTGTGTCATATCAATCAATGTGTCAATCTCATTGGTTTGCTAACATGTAATTTCCATTTTCCTTCAAGAGGATTTGTTATGGGCTAAGTTGTCTTTGCAAGCCTGGCTGAATAGACTGAATAGACAGTAACGCAAAAAAAGAACAGTTCCAAATCAAGAATTTTTGAATAATGGAAAAAACATATTCGAAAAGAAGAATAAATAGAAGAAGCCAGTTTTAAGTTCAGTTTCAATAGAAGAGCTAAGTTTTTACGTTGTGTCAGTATTATTTTTGTTTCTTTTAGAGTAGTATTTGTAGTTTACTGGTAATATATTCACTTCGACCTTTAGATATAGATAGGCAATTGTTTAAGATTACCCACACATAACTGACGACTTTCCGTCTATGGTCGTTTTTCATATTCGAAAGAGAAATCAAGTTTTATTCGACCGAAGAAGGTATGGATTTACTGTGTTAAATGATATGTGTGTGAACGGTGTAACTGCAGAGATGACGGTTGACAGAGATGAATGGCGAAAGGAAACGTGTTTTTTCATTTCCGCGCACTGTCGCCGTAGTAAAAGTTGTCATATTGACGAGCCCAACAACGTTTCTAAGGACCTCAAGCAATGTCCTTTTACACGCAGTATTCTTATATATCCTGAAGCCGAAAGAACTCGTTATTACTTATTTCGTTTTGAAGGTCGAAGTGCAATATTGACCGCTATTTACCTCTAGTTTGTATCAGTAGTTAATTATTATTGAATACTTTATTCTGTTAAAAGTACAATGGGCCAACTTAATTTTAATTTTAAGTTTCAATCTTTGAATTACATCCAACATCATTATATTTAATGGTTCCATTCGTTAAAGATAGATTAACAATTTTGGCTGTGATAATTAGTCTAATGTATACATTAATTTTAATAGTTGAGGGTGGGTACACGGATGTTGTGTTTATTTATTTCTGACAAAAGATATTTACATGGATGATGTGAGAGGTAAGTGGAGGTCGCTATAGAAGAACACACACTGACCAGATCGATGACGAAAGTGGGGCGAAAATGACTTTACACAGACCACCATTTGTGAGTCGCCTCTCTGGCAGTCATGCTAGAAGAATAACAACTTAGTAGCATAGTATTCAAGTATTTTAGTTCTTATAGAAAAGTTGAATAAGTACTGTAGTCTATCTACATTTTGTAGTTAGTGTAGTTATTTAGAAATTCAATAAGGGCTGTTTTTCATTGGTCGTTGAAAGTTCTTTGATTCATTATTGTCCTATGATTTCTGGTACAACTTTACAATAAACAAACCTTGTGGTGTAGGTAAACTATACTCGGTGCCTGTGTTGAAATAAACATAATCGTTTCTTATCTGTGTCTCCTTAACCAAAAGAGTATCAGTTTTCATTCTCAGGGGCATTATTGAACTACCTTATGGAAATAAACGAATGTCACTCAGTGCCCATAGATTACCTATAGTATATTGTTATTAGGATTTCTATGTTGAACTGAACTATGCATTTGGACTTTATCCTAAAACGACCTATAGAAATACGCCCTTGTTTCAGCCAATACAAAAAAAAATATGTATCAATGACTGATTTTCGCAGATTCAAAAGAAAAAACGGATTCCAGAACGTCACAGGAAAAGGAGACGCCGCAGACCAACAGCCTCACATCCAGCACCGAATCTAGGCCTTCAGTCGAAAGGACAGACCCAAAACCGGAGCCCGAGACCAAAACCGAAGAGATCAAACCCCAGGAAGAACAGAAACCAGCTGCTGTGCCAGAACAGAATGCCGACGATAGTACCAGGAGTGCAGAAGTAACACAGAGCTCCGACGACACAGTTAACAATACTTCGGAGAGTATACCAACTGATGCCTGATGATTGACGTTGTATCGAAGTTATCAGACAAGATATTACAGTAAAATATGCCGAAATACACTCAACATTTTATTTTTATTACTTACACTGTATAAGTACTCGTTGTGGTCTAGGCTACGGTATAGTCAAGGGCTCCGTAACATTTCGTGATTTTTTAAAATGGCTCGGTTATCGATATACCTATTGTTATAATGTCAAAAGCTATAAAAATATTGGTGACCCAGCCATTTTTAAGAAGCCGGAAGTGTTAAGAACTTGCAGTCTTTGGCTGTACACATAAAAATGTATGCACAGTTCCTGTCCATTTTGCGCTTTGGTAACAAACAATCCGTACGTTAAAAAAGTGATAGAAAGTGAGCTTAATTTTATAACGAGTGTAAACTTTTTGTGTACTGATTTTCTAGGCAAGTTTGTCTCTTACGTTTGAATAGATATACAAAATATGAAATATAATATCATTAGAAACCAATCTTGTTAAAATTTGATATTTTTAACTGACGTATGACGTCAGTTTTATTTAGTATTTACTCTTGCTGATTTTCGTACCAGATTTCAAAAATTCTGTCAATCTTGTTTTGTATATATTGAGGATGCGTCAATATTAGACGTTATCAATCAATATTTTCAGTTTACTATGTCTATTAGGTTTTGGTGTTCAGTTTGTGGTATAATTTCACGCTTCTTGATTCCAAGTCTAATTTTATTTATTTAATCTCGTGTGAAGTAAATTTAATTTGTATAGTATTGACTGAAACCATTCATATTGGATTAGGTAGATTAAGCAGGTATGTGACAGATACATAGGTCTCCTTATAAAATCAGTTATTAGTTATTCATAAGTCAAGAAAATTGCAAGAACACACATTTAATTTTCTGTGGCTCGAATATTATTTTTGACGTTTGAAAGATCTTATCATTGGAATTTATAAAACTATAGATTAAACTTAACTTTATCAGAATCTGTCGTTTGTCTGTAAGCATATTTCGATTTTACAAACGTCGACTTAAGTGTCAATTTCGCTTAAGGTGTCAGGCCCCGAACCATGAGGCCATTTTGTTTACGTTGTGTAACAGTGACAACGGTATACCACTCATCTAGCGTTATCCCTGTCACACAGCATGATCAACAATAATTTAAGGCCGCATGTTAAAGGGCCAGTCACAATTTTCGTTTCTCGGTAATACTTACCAACTTATGTTTTAGAATTTAACTTTATTAAAATGTTTGGCCTTTTTTGTATTTCAACAGGCTGTGCCTAGGAGTTAGTTTATGATGAGTGGCTTTATAAAATGTTTAGTGTCCTTGGGCCCGTTTCGAAGCCTGATTTGGCAGCTGCATTCGGCACAGAAAATAATATCGATACCTCGAGGTAGAAAGGTCGTACAAACCATATCATCAACTTACCGTTATATAGACCAATCGATACAGCGGAAAATTCTGCATAAGCCAGCATTCATAAATCAATTTGACCAAAAGTGGCTTTTACGACCTTTCTACCCCGAAGTATCGATATACCGATTTCGTATGTAAACTATAAGCAAGCCACGGAACGACCGCGGGTCAAGGCGAAGATGTGGCGCGGAGGAACTCTTCGACCTATGCGGGGGTGAAGTTGTGCGCGCGGGGCGGGAGCAGACATTGCTCAGTAGCTAGCGGCTTTGTATGTAGTCGTACATAGTAACTTGTACCGCAACCCGCCCCCACCTACCTCAAGCCCCGCGGGCGTTCCGCCAGTTAAATGGTTGCAGCAGCATCGAAATGGGTTGTTTCTTGAAATGGGGCTAAGGTGTTTCATGTAGTTAGGTGTGACTTTATACCCATTGGTATTTGAAAATGTTATGCATCAGATCAAAAATATCTTATATTAATATTGGGTACTCGTAAAAAAGTATTAATTTTACTTTTGTTCCCATTAGTTCCTTTCACAGTAACTTTTTCGAAATAGGAACTAATAAAGGAAACTAGACAGTGGGCATAAACGGAATTTTATGCTTTGTCCAAGCGCACACGACAGATAAATGGCGGTAAAAATAGCTTCAAATATGTCAAAAGTAGTTCCAAAACATCTCACAGATGGCGCTAATCAGACATGATCTTAAGGAGAAGCTCATTTTAGAATTGTCAACAAAAAATTAAAATATGAAATGACAACCCTGCCTAGGTAGTGCCATCTATTGACATTTCTTAGAACTGTAATAGGCCACTTGTCAGAAAACCTCCCATTGACACATATCCATGTAGTTGCTTATCTCGATATTTCACGAACAATTGACCAGAGATAACTAGACCCGTCATTTTTTTTTTGTGCTCATTTGGAAAGTGAGAACGGACGGTAAAGTTTACAAAAAGTTTGTGGTGTGCGCGCGGCCTTAAACTCTCGTCGGTAATAGTACGGTTCATTATGTACGGTGTTAAAAAAAAGTAAAAGACTTTAATACCACTAAATAGGGTGCATTTTGATATAACAACGGGAAGAAAAAAGGGAACAACTGAAACTAGAACGAACGTAATCAGCGCCATCTAGTAAGATTTTGGCGAAACTCTACCCTTTCCATACTATTGTCGATATGATGAACAATCAAACGAGGTGAAGGACATAATGTCGTCCGATAACCTGGTAACAATTATACGCCTACCTCCTTACCGATAAAAATAGATATAACCAAACTAATTTAAACCTTCTGTTAAACTTGGCTTGTATTTATAATTTTTATTGGTAAGGCTATATCTATTGTCTTAACCCTTTTTCTGACACATCCCGCTTATCGACGTGATGATTATAAAAACTTGTATTGTGCTAAGTGGAGTGTTGAGTTGAATGTCCCCGAAAGTGTCAAACTCTAAACGTCGTATTCATTAAAAAGTTAAAACGCTGATCACTAAAAACAAATTAGACCAGGCCTCGTATCGTGAGATCTTATTGTTCTAGCTGTGTGAGAGGGACAGCGCTAGACGAGTGGTATATCACTATCACTGTCACACAGCTTAAACTGCTGTGACGTCTCAAGGTACGGGGCTTGTTGGAGCCCAGTAATAGCTGCTCAAGTTGAGACCTGTCCTTGAGAGAAGTTTCAGAATACGAGCCCCCTATGAATACCACGGTATAAATTTACCAGTACCTAACAAGTTGTTGTTTTGTGTTTTTTTTATTTTTGTTGTTTACGTTTTATTTTAGAACTATAGATACAACACGATTTATAAATAAGTCCGTTAGTGTTTACTACTGGAATCTTCCAATTGAGTTACTTTAGTTATTTAAATATTTATTTAACTTTACGTTTTACAAAATGTTTCGAACCTAAAATGGTAAAAAGAACAATTCTGGATCTCAAAATCTCTACGAAAATATAACGCCGAAGTAGGTTGTACTAATTGGCAACTTAAAGTGATTTGGTACTTAGTACCCTTGGAATAGAACAGTTAATTGAATAAAATTGAAAGAAAATAAAATTGGTACCTATTATATTTTCAATTCACGGAACATAGATTTAAAAACTTCAATCTTAGTCTATTTTAATCAAAACCTTTATTTTCCATGATATTAGCCCCCACGAGAGTACTGACCATTTTTTTTTTCAAACTTTACACTTTTATTTTTCTTATTTAAAGGTGATATTTCTCAATAATCAAAATATAGACTAAATATTAATATTTAAAGCAATAGACGCCTTAAAAAGTATGACTGGAAAACCGACATTCACTAGTCCCACTAGAAATATTACATAAGTACTAATATAAACATAAAAATAACCATTAAAATTTGTAAAAAAACGAATACACTCGGGACTAAAAATTCCGGGTCCACATACTTGTGGAATACATGACATACCTGAGTCGTGAAGAGATAGCTGAGAAGAATAATTTGTAAAAAATCTGTAGAAGATTTAGGACTTGTCGTTTTGTATTTAATATTACAGAGTAATTTAAGCTTATTTGTGACCCGGAATTATTGCTCCGGAGTGTATTTGGAATCATTATGATCAATAATAAATATAGAATCAATAGTGTTAATCACTTTGAAAACTGTATTTAAACTAATTCATTCGATATTTAAAAAGTATGGGTATTGTTTTTCACGGTCGTATTGTTGACTATTTTAATATTTATTATATTGTCAATTAGAAGTATCAAAACTCGTTCCTGAATTTTCTTGACGTATTTAGGGTAAACATGTGTAGTTGTCGGCATTATTTTAAATTTAAAAACCTACAAAGAATGTGGTATTTTTTTTATAAATAATCTAATCTAGGTCTGTTCACCGTTATTTTACCTGCGACTGTTATAGCAGGATGCCACGACTGGCTTATACAGGGTCACTGGTTAAGTAGACCTATCCCCGCTAAAGGCTAATATTAGACAACATTTCTGACCGTCTGTCTCCCTTAACGTTGTTACTATCGTACTCCCTTAACCCACGTGTTACGTCGATTCTACGCTCGTGAGAGTAGATTAACATTGGTACGTTTGTTTACTATTAATGCTGCTGTCACATATTTATTATGACCTTTGATCACAATGAATAAATTAATATTATTATGAATATCGTCGAATTAAAACAACACCGTTTCCGACTTTCCCAGATTAACCCTTAACTGTAGTCGTGGGTCCAATGGACCCAGGTCAAATTTTCAAAACGTTGTAAACTCGGCACCAAAAGTCTTAGCCCCTCCCGCTTCCCAGTACCTTCCGCCAGTTCTCCGGAGCGTATGCTGTGAGACGGGCGTGTTTGGCGCGCTACTTTTTAGATATGTATTGACTCTCACGTGGGTCCATTGGACCCACGACTATGTATACGTATTAGACATGAATGCATTGAATGCTTACATTTATCCAACAGAGTCATGAAAAAGCATCTAAAATGACACGTATTATGTTCATGAAAGGTCTTGCAAAATAATTATGCGAACCATACATGAAAATCAGATGCTGTAACCAAAGATGCTACACCCATGCAACTTAGAACGAACATCGCAGGTATTCTCAAGTTTCCTATGACATCAAGCAGCACAGAAACGGATACTAATGCAGATACACTAGCCAGGAACAAAATAAAGAGGTGTACGTTCTGTTTACCTGGGAAAAGAGCGAAGACTATACACTTGTGCATGAAATGCAAGCAGCCAATATGTATGACTTGTGGTGGAAATCATTAGCAATTCTTGCCTGTGATTATAATGTGTCATTTTTTTTTCCTATTGTATATTGTTTATTTTTCATTGATTTAAAAAGAAAATATAGTCTATTTAAGAATATATGTTTTTTATATTTTCAATTTTTATGTTATTTTATTAATTTTTTAATATTTTTGTAAGTACCTAAAATAAAAAGGCTGTTTTTTTTAAGATACGAATTATCGTTAAATTAGTGTGTTCCTATGCTTGATTAAAATAAATATATAAAGTTAATTAAGTACAGTAATGGATTCATTACAATAATACATTTATAACCGTCATATTTTAATTTTATGACTCACCAAACATACATGGGTCCATGGGACCCACGACTATAGAACTGTAAGTATTTTTCACAACTACAGTTAAGGGTTAAGTAGAATTTTATTCTGGTAAAGTCGGATATGTATCATAATATTTATAGGTATAAATGAACCTCACTATCAAAAATCTGCGTATTTGGCGACGATACTTAGTT
>SJJU01012025.1:0-10652 GCA_012932125.1 Conopomorpha cramerella
GTTTCCTCCATCTTCATTGTAGGATATGATAGAAATAGATCCATCTGAACTGCAGCATGCCAAGATAAGGCCATAATCAGCAGGCGCCCACGCAACAGAGTTCACTGAGCTCTCATGGGCCGTATATTCATAAAGCTTCACCCACTCTCCGGATTCTTTCCAAATGATAACTTTTCTGTCATAAGAACACGAAGCTAACAGGTTGCCAAACTTCGGGTGGGCCCAGGCTACTTGCCAAACAGGACCAAAGTGGCCTTTCAAATCGGCGGCTAGTGTTTGTGTACCATTCTTGATGTCATAAATCTTTACAGAGTTGTCCGACGAACATGTAGCTAACCGCAAACCATAGTAATCCAGTTCAGCATCATGTATCATGTCTTCATGGCCTGTGTCTATTGTATTTAGTACAGTTATCATTGTGTTGTAAGATATTTTCCGAAAAATCTGTTGTAAAATGCACAATTGCACACGGCGGCGACGAACTGTCAGTTGTTGACGTGGAATGGGGAAACGTATCGGACAGTAATGACACTTGTGCGTTCAAGATTACAAACAAGAGAGATGCTATGTGTAACTCACAACAAAAAATAACGTTTGCATTCATTCGTTCTCAAACAATGCATCAAAACGACGTCAATTCAAATGTCTGACAGTGACAGTTATTTGACCGAAAGCTCTTGAACTTTTACACTGGAATTTGGAAGAAAACGAGAAGAAAACACGAATTGAAAATAGTGATGAAGTAATTTGGTGAAATTACAAGTTTTAATGTTTCATAATTTTCAACGATGGCGTCGAGCAAAGAAGGATTATTTGACGATATAAAAAGTTTACTTCAAAAGGATTACCGTGGCGTAAATGTTAGTAATTATCAGAAAGTAGACTTTGTATACCTACTCATTGTGTTGTTTTGCTGATATATTCGTTGAACGTTTCAGATAGCTGTGTATGTAATTGCTACAACAGGATTGGCCTATTCCATACATAAAATACGACCGGTGAGTTACCTTGGATATTATTAAATTACAGAAATAAATTACATTACATAACTGTACTTTTTGTAATCAGGTTAGCAAGTTCTCTAAAGCCAGCAAAGTGCCAAAACATTTCATCAAAAGCCATGAGCCACTTCGTGGAGTATACGCAGGAGTACAGCACTCCCCTGTGAGAATATTGGTTAATCATCAGGCTCCTATTTACTTACCACTATGGCATTCCAGCAAACCTCCAATACCAGTCAAGGTTAGTAAACAAAGTAGTGGTAATGACCTAAATAATGGTGCCAAAATTTAGAAGATTTTTTTTTCAGTTGTGGGGTGTGGATATTGTTAGTGGAAATGCTGTCAACTGGTTGGAATGTGTGGCAAAAGGACAAAAAATGACTTTGAAGCCAATTGCAAGAGATAATGATGATTTGGTATCAGAAGTTTTATTGCATTTACCAATGAGAGAGGTAAGGACAAAATGTATAAGCTGCTGAATTAATATACATTTGGATACTAAATGAAATTTAATTTTCAGACTAACTCTGTGGAGACACTTGATATTGGACAGAAGTTAGTAGAGCTTGGCTTTGCCAAATCATCAGTGCCAGCTAAATTGGAGAAAAACTCCTTTGAGTCACAATTGGCACCAGCAATTCTTTCTGCTGAAGCTCGTGCTAAAGCCTTCCGAAATGGTATTTGGTTAGAGAAACTACCTCCTATGCCGCTGTATATTGTCTATTGGCGTAAAGGCTCACAAATTACAGCAGATCTCATGGTTCTGTCTGTTAAGAAACTGCTACATTTAGCAGGTTTTGTAACAAAAAGTGCCTTGAGAGGTGCCAAAGAATTAGCAGCAAGGCCTTTTAGACCTGCTCCAAAAGTACAAGCTACATGATGTAAAATTAACAGCAAAAATTAGTCATGGTGTTGAACTGATTACATTATACAATATAGGTTATTCTGATATTGTACCCTATATAATTCACTCTAGGGTGAAATCTGGAAAAAGCGTACCTGAGAATTTACCCTAAGGTCTAGTTGTTGTTTGGTAAATTAAGTTTGGTGCTAAACAAGTCAACCTAATCAATGTTCAACATTAAGGCCGTTTCAATGTTGAACCTATTATGACAGGCGCTAATTAGATTTGTTACTTTATCACCACCAAATAGATTTGTTACTTTAACCCCACCAGATAGAGTATATTTTACATTAACCACTGGACAAAATAACTGAACTACTGAGACTTAGCGATCCTAAGCGGGGTAAATAATAGGCTTAGGGTAAATTCTCATACACACATTTCCAGATTTTACCCTAGGGTAAGAGGTCAGATGAGATTAACCCCACAATGTGTAATTTATTGGTCTTCATCCCTATGAATTTATGAAAAACATATTTATGAAGTCTTGTTGTTGGCAATAAATTGTTATAATTATTATATATTGTTTTTTTTTTAAATAAAATACTAACTTTGTATAAAAGCAATTTTATTTAAATTATATTAAAGTATATATTACATTATTCAAGAATACATAAAATCTTAAATTAAAATAAAGAATAAAAAAATAAGATTGGTACAGCTAAAAATAAAACTACTGAAATAATATCTTTTAAGTTTAACATAACACCAATATGAGTATAAACTAAAATTGTCAAAGTAAAATGTACAGCTAATTTCAAGGAAAATACTGTTTATTTTTTTCTTTTAAAGAGGGGGCCACTAACTGTTACGTAGAAAAGTATAAACATTCACGTCCCAGTACTTTGCTTTCTTTATTTTGTACATTAAGCTTGCACTTCCGAAAAACTTAAAAAGAGAAAAATTAAAAATAAATTGTAATGTCGAATTAATTTAATCAAATATCCATCCAACCCCATTGGCATTGAAAAGTATGCACCAGTATAAAAATAGGTCTTAAAATATCGTAGTATATATTATAAGTGTGTCGGTGGTGAGTGTGTGACGGCGTCAGAGCAGGGAGCAGCGCGAGAGCCACGAGGTGGGCTTACGCTGCGGCTCGTTCTTCAGCTGGTGCGCTCCACCACTCCGCGCCTGAGGGTTGCTCGCCTCCTACCAAGGAAATGTCCAACTGTTATAAAATCTCATCCAAACTCGAGATCTCAGTTTGAGAGATGAATTTAATAGTTCCTATTCACACAATATTATTTCCTATGTAGTAAGTACTTCGGCCCAAGCTTGGCTCTTTTTTTCTTGTATGCAATAATGTGACATCCAAGACTAAAAGAAACCTTGTATAGTACCTACAAATGTATGGCACTCTATTAGACTTAGTGAATGCTGTTAAGTAGGTACCTATAATATTAAAATCAAGTTAACAACCACACATACAACATAATAACAGGCTGTCAAGGATAATTTTGTTCTTTTATCCCTATCTGGTGACTTACTAAATGAATGAGATAGAAATACAACATAAAATGTATGGATAGGAACCATCAAATTGGTCTCAAATTAAAAACTCGAGTATAAACCTCACTATTCTATTAAGTTCAACTATAAAATTAATTAATTTCATTATGTAAGTAAATATAGAACAAAATAACTCTTTAGAAGAACTTATAGAAATTAGCGACATGAAAAGCTAAAGAACGACAAACAAACACCTAGTCAAATATACTGGTATGGTACTAAAACAGAAGCTAAAGCAAAGAAAGTTAATAGATGTGTAGTGTATGCAGATACTGTAGGTATTATGTAATAAGTCAGAAATATTAGCAAAAGTCCAGAAAGTAACAGCCATATCAAATTACTTGCCCCCAAGGATCCCTATGCAAAAAAAATTAAGTCTATATAAAGTTGCAATCAGCTGGTCAGAAAGTTTGTTATTGACATAGGATTTTTGGAACAGGCTGAGTTATCTACTTTCAGGTATTTTGCTAATATTTTTGATACCATTTTTAAATTTCAATACTCAATATCTTTATTGCAATACTAATTTGACCTTGTACAAAAACGATTTCACACTTAGCACATTATGTAGGTATATTTTGCAAGTGCATGGTTTAGTCCATTTAATATGGTGTCCAAAACAACCACCTATCAAGTCCTGTATTATGTTAAACTTACGTATCAAAAGCTGGTACATACATACTTCCAAAGCTACCTACCAGTACCCACATAGCCTTATGAAATAATAGTATGTATTATTAATGTTTTAACGCCACGTCAATTCACCCATTGAGCAGTAAGAAAACAGGTTTAACAGTATTGAGTTACTGTACAAGGGAAAGCAGACGTCAAAATTCCACAGAGAATGGAGTGTCTACAACAAACTAAGACAGCAAGCAATACTCAGACTACACAATGTAAATCAACATAAAAACATAGACACACTGTTTATTTACCTTCTAATGAAAGGAAGACATGGAAAAGAAAAATAACATGTTAGAAACAGGAATATGAAATAAAGGATCAGTACATTGTGTATAACTCGCAAACCCATTTAGCCGCAGAAAAAAACTACAAATTATTGAGCGTAAGAGACAGCTCTTGCCATGTGGCTCCATGGGTTCTAAGTTTTAACCATATACATAAATTTTGGATATTATACCAGCGAATTTTTCTCCTAAATAACATATTTTCAAAGAACCCAGAAAAAGAAATGGAAAGTAGGAAATAAATGTCCCGTTGTCAGCCATCACTCAGAGCCATATTAAAAGAGCAAATCATTTGATTCTATGTTTAAATTGAATAGACTCCAAAACAACTGAACCCATTTAAAAAAAAATCACCATTGGGAAGCTACACTATCCTCAAGTGACATGTTATTCTTACTAAAATTCCAACAATGTAAACTAATGTGTATTAAAAACTGAAAAAATCTTGATGGCATTATAGAGCAAAAGTTCTCCATCATAGAATACAATCACTGCTTAACACCAAGTAGGATGATGGTCATAATAATTACTTACTTAAATTTAAAAAAACATAAATAGCATTGAAAAACATAACTATTAAATTGCAGCATTTATATTACAATTGAGTTGGTTTGTCCTCAGATGCTTCATGCCATTGTTACCAAAAATTTAGGGGAAATTGGCAATTGTGTTGTAAGTTGTCCCATTGTTTTATATTCTGATTTTCACAGTACAGTGACCTTGTTTTTTTTCTAGTACAAATTATGGCTTGGTGAATCCATGCCTCAAAAGAGTTTGTAGGGTACAATGGTTTATAATGATAATGGGGACAAACATAATTAGATGTATTGCTCTACTTCCTTTGAAAAGATAGCATTTCTATTTCTAAGTATAGGGACACACTCATAGTTTATGTAGGGGAAATTATACATACAGAGATTTTCAGTGTTTTGTTAGTCATAGATGGTAAAAGCTTTGTCTTATAACTTACCTGTTTCTTTTCTTGTTTTGCTTTTATATCCCGGGCTAAGGTGAAGAAGGCATTTTCAACATTTAATGAATCTTTTGCTGATGTTTCCATAAATTTTATTTGATATTCTACAGCTAACTGTTCTCCTCTTTCTTTTGAAACCTGAAATAATAAAAGTTTTTCTTTATGTCATCATGATTTCACTTGTATTTGCAAACAAATCTGTCCATAAACGCTAAGGTTGATACATTATTTGGATATAGATGACAAGAGATTTGCTCAATATTCTCCTCTTAACTCTGATTGTCTTTTACTATTGTGTATTGAATGGCTTACAAGTGGTGGTTTTAATTTACAATTCAGAGAAGCGAAAGATCTATGAATGTGATAACTAAGTAGGTAGAGGTCTGCTGCCTACCCCTCTAGGAGACGCTTGATATTTTGTAAGTAAGAAAACATTTCCTTATTCAATGCAGCAATAACGGAAAGCTTATCAAGCACTGTAAATATTCATAGTAATATAATACATACCTGTCTGTTAGCTTCTAAGTCACATTTGTTTCCCAAAATCATTTTTTCAACATCAGCACTTGCATTTTCCTCTATATTTCTGATCCAGTTCTTTATGTTGTCAAAGCTCTTTTCATTTGTAACATCGTAAATTAGCATAATACCCATTGACCCACGATAATATGCCGTTGTTATAGTACGAAACCGTTCTTGACCAGCAGTGTCCCTAGAAATAAACAATACTCATTGAGAAATTCAGTTAAAAAATACAAACAATACAATATTGTAAAGTATGTGCCTTACCATATCTGCAGCTTCACTTTTTTACCATCAAGGTCAATGGTCCGTATTTTGAAGTCTATCCCTAAGAGAAAAAATGTTTCTTGTTTAGTTCTATGTCTGTATTAGGAATGATGTCATAGTTCACGAGTTTGAATGTAAAGCTATTCATCTTTATTGCTTAGTGAGATCATTTATTCATTAGCGTCCCAAAAAATCCTCAGATAACAAGAAGTCACTTTCATAATGAGTAAAAATTTCGGATGACAATAACCTTTGGTTCTTTATCATTAAAAACTTACCGATTGTGGAAATAAATGATATGTTGAAGGCATCTTCGGAAAACCTAAATAATATCGATGTTTTCCCCACACCAGAATCTCCTATCAACAGTAATTTGAATAAGTAATCGTAAGTTTTTGCCATTTTTACCAACTTATAAACCAAGACCTATTGACATTTGGCTGGGTTGGGTGGGATTTTTTTAATGAAACGAATGAGTTAAATGAATCACGACATTTGGAAAAGAACGAATGAATTCGAGTATGCACGGGGCATATCGCAAAATAAGACGTGGCAATACAAACTGTGCATTATCTGAGCTCTGAGGCAATCTTGCAAAAAAAAAAAAATCCACGGGATCCTCTTCAACCTTTCTGTCATTCGACTTGAACTGACGGTCCGTCGCGTCCGCGTCGTCGCTGGCGTTTCATACGCTTTTCGTCCTATCATTTCAAGTTTTGTGTTATTATTGTATTATTTTGATTATGTGTATTGAATGAATTCTACTGTGAAACTATTTACTAA
The DNA here is from genome assembly GCA_012932125.1 of Conopomorpha cramerella. NCBI lineage: Eukaryota > Metazoa > Arthropoda > Insecta > Lepidoptera > Gracillariidae > Conopomorpha > Conopomorpha cramerella. The sequence goes on from SJJU01012025.1 coordinate 6,931, forward strand.
TAGTTGGCAAAATGTTTTATCATGTATGTATATCTTTTTAACACGCTTTTTAATTTGTATTTATTGGTGCGGTTTGGTTTGGCGCTAAATTTGTAAACAAACATTTTCAGATCTCTCTTGAACATGAAATACTGTTACATCCTCGATACTTTGGACCGCAATTACTTGATACAGTAAAACAGAAACTATATACAGAAGTGGAAGGTACTTGTACTGGAAAGTAAGTAATTTTAAATTCTGTGTCTAACCTCTCCCGAACACCCTGGGAACTGGTAACCTTTGTAGTGTGTTTTTATTTCCCTAACAAATTGATATAATATTACTTACTTGAAGATTACATACAATTTTAGTTACTAGAAATATACTCAGCATTGTAATATTTCTAACTTACTCTGTTGATGTGTTTTATGAATAAAGTAAAATAAAAGAATACAAATTGAACTTGAAGAAATTATTGGCACGGAGTAGAGTCTTTATAAAGTATTTCTAAGTTTGATGCATGTTATGAATGTACACCAAATTAAAATTTCTGTACTGTTTCAGGTATGGGTTTGTAATAGCAGTCACAACAATAGACAGCATTGGTGCTGGATTAATACAGCCAGGACAAGGCTTTGTAGTATATCCAGTTAAATACAAGGCTATAGTTTTCAGGCCATTCAAAGGAGAAGTGCTAGATGCTATTGTTACACAAGTTAATAAGGTGACTTTAATTTCACTCTTATATCCTACTATTATATTATAAAACCAAAAGCTTGGATGTCTGTTACTCTTTCATGAAAAAACGACTGAACAGATATGAATTAAACTTTTCAATAATAGAGCTTATACATTGGACATATACATTTTATCCTGAATTTTACAGGGGGATGAGATAAAAACATGACGCTATCACCTCAGGAGTAGATATAGTTCAATACTTTTGTCTTTCAATAATTCTGCGACGGATAACATGAACTACTTAATTAATTTACATTTAAAGTTATGAATTGTGCCATTAAATTATACTACCTATTAGACACCTTACTTATTAAAATTTTATATTAATCTTAATGAAGCTTAATTTTCCTTTCAGGTTGGAATGTTTGCACAGATTGGACCTCTCAGTTGTTTTATATCTCATCATGTAAGTATATTAGAAGATAATAAAACATCAACCAAAAATGGTTTTTAAGGTCTTAGGGTACTTGAAGTGTCATAAGGACACTACAGAAAACTCTTAACTTTTCCTTTCGTCTATATTGACTAGTTAATGAATAGATGGACCATTGCCATTGTGCAATGCAATGCAGAACATTTCTTATATATAGTTAAAGTTGACTTGGCCCATTGTTATGACCACTACAAGCTGTAAGAGTTTTTAGCCCAATAATGATGTTAGACTAGTGCCAATTGTTGGCAAAATCCCAAATTCCAAGCCTTTACAAAACTTTAGATAACATTCACACCCATCCAAATATTTATGGTTGCTGAAACCTTACTGCGATGGTGACCAAGGTTAGTTAAACTACAGCACCACTGCAATCCACGTGCCAAGCATGGCGATTACTGGCATTTCCGCCCAAATGACGGAAGTCATTGGAGGAGGCCCTAGTCCAGCAGTGGATGTTATGTGGCTGATGATAGTGATTAGTCTATGACAAGCTACAGATGGAGACCGCAACTTCCGCCTTCAAACAATCAAGTGGCATATAATACATTTTTTTTTCTTTCAGTCAATACCTGCTGACATGGAATTCTGTCCAAATGTGAACCCACCATGCTACAAGAGCAAGCAGGAAGACAACGTGATACAGGAAGAGGATGTGATTAGACTCAAAATTGTCGGGACCAGAGTTGACGCGAATGGCATTGTAAGTATTCCATTTATGTCTAGGTGACACAATTAGTTGAATTGTCAAAAGTAAGCTATGATTTTAGGGACGTTATAACGAATTTTAAAAAGGCGTACTTATGGGTTAAGAGCAAATACTAAAAAAAATCAAAGACTTTTGAATAAAAAAACTTTTGATACCAAAAATCAGGTCAAATTTTGGAGAAAATCCAAAAAAATACTAAAATTGACATAGCTCCTAAACTATAAATAACAATTTAGTTAGGGAATGTTAGCTTTAATAGGTAGGAAAGAAGCTCCTTTACGTGACCTTGTGCTATGGCCAGACCTTCACCAGTGACCCTGTATATAAAATCTATATTGTCTTGTTGAAAGATTTTGTCTATACATAATTCGGACTTGAACTGGAGCCTATGTATGTATGATAAACAAGCTATCCAAGCTCTACCTGCCTCGCGTCGTACTGACGCGTCGTATTTCCTGGAGACGTGCACGCTTACATGCTCCTGCCTTTCACGCGCATTTTCCCCTCGGCCTTCTTTCGAAGTCTTCCTTTTCTGGGGCGTTGATAACCACTACAGAGATTTCGCGTAGGGTCGTTGTGGCGTTAACAGGCATCATTAGTACCAACTAATTCGAGCGTATATATTTCATAACAGGACGGGATTACTCATTGTCACTCTAGCTAGTGTGACACAAGATATATTTTTTTAAATTTAATTTGACCGTACTTCTTTCGAACAGTTAACAGTTCGCTGCTTAACATCAGGCAGGATGGTGGTCAAATGCTTGTTCTTAGTGATTAAAAAAAAAGAAAAAAAGTATAATTTGTCGAATACCCGAATCTGCCAAGTCCACCGAATGCTGTAATAAATAAATAAATAAAAAAAACAATGTTTTTTTTTTCAGTTCGCGATCGGAACGCTGATGGACGACTACTTAGGTTTAGTTACACAATAGATTGTAATTACCAAAATAGATAATAAGGATTATTAAAAATAAGTTTCTGAAAACACACAATTTCATTAATGCGCCATCCCCCACAAGTCGAGTGACGATGACTTGCCTTATTCGGCATTTATTTTAACATTATATATAGACAAGTTCCGGAAGCTCCCCCTTCCTACAAGATCCTTATCTCTCCCCCAGGTGGTCGACCATGGGAGACAACAGTCCGGAGGGCCTTTAATTTTAAAAGTCGAAATCAATTTGGCACCTGTTTTAATAAGTTGGAACATTTAAACAGCGTTGAGGAACCAATTGTTTAATGGTAGGCACTAAATGGCACCAATTGGGCACCAATAGTCTAGACGTGCAGAATTCTTTTTAAGCCTTAAAAAAGGGGTGACTCATCATTCTGACGGTCACGCTTATCCTGTACATGTAAAGGTTGACTTTTGTTTAGCAGCGAGCTTTATGCACCCACCAGCTTCACCCACTAGGGATTGAATCAAATTAATAACAAATTAATCGATAAGTTAAATCTATATTTAAAATACATTACCTATAAACTATTAATTAGAATGTGACTGTACCACAGCAACTGTTGTTTTAACCAACCTGACAAGTCGTGTCAACTGACGTAACTATCGACTTCAAGAGATTGACGTATTAACGAAACTGGGTAAGTCGTCACCAGACTCCCCCGCAACGCCCCCTAAACACACGATTAATTATGTAAATTTCAACCACGCGGCCAACTGCTCTGATAGGAATGATCTTTTTCCAGGGGTTAGTAAAGATTTGTTAGAAACATAATCCCGAAGGAAAAATTTGTTACACTAAAATTGCCCAGATTAGGTCCGACAGAATATGGCCGCTCCGACCGCATGTTGCGGTAGATATCAAACGCTATAAAACAGTATCTACACTATGACTAAGGACTTTT
>SJJU01012027.1:0-11571 GCA_012932125.1 Conopomorpha cramerella
TGGACATAGGCCTCTCCAATTGCACACCAGTGTGATCTGTTTTCGGCTTCTCGCATCCAGCTTATGCCAGCCATCTTGCGTATATCATCAGCCCACCTTGCCTAAGGGCGTCCTACACTCCGTTTGCCGAGACGCGGTCTCCATGAGAGAACTCGAACTCATTTTATCATCATCAGCTACATAATGTAACCACTGCTGGACGAGGGCTTCTCCCAAAGATTTCCGTCATTTGGGGTGAAATGCCAATAATCGCCGCGCTTGGCAGGAGGGTTGGCGATCGCAGTGGTGTTGTGGTTTAGCTCACAGATAGCGCTGGTGCCCGTTCTCTGGAGGGCTCCCTCGGTCATCTCTTACGACACCCATGATGGGAGTTATAAATGACGTTCATCAAGCTTTGTGTTATTCTACTGTATATCTGTGTGTTATAGCACTTATGACGATGAAATAAAGAAATTTTGACTTTGACTTTGGGAAAAGTTGGTGATCCGGGACAGCGAAAAAAAATCTTCTTCAGAATGTCATTTTTTTTTTCATTTCCCCGCATTGTCGCCATAGTAAAAGTTGTTCATATTGTCGGGCCATGACCCGTGTGACCGATTATTACAAATCATCATGCCATACTTGTCCACTGCTGGACATAAGCCTCTACAATTGCACGTCACTCTAATCTGTTTGGGGCTTCTCGCATCCAGCTTCTGACAGCGCATTCAACATCTTGCGCATATCATCAGTCCACCTTGCCTGGGGGCGTCCTACACTCCGTTTGCCGAAACGCGGTCTCCACTCGACAACTCGTTTGTCCCAATAAAAATACCGTACTAATAAACTGAAGATTCCTCTTAAAGTGTCTCGCCACTTTGCAGTCCGTAAACGTTTTCGTCTCGCTACATCACAGTGTTCCAACATCGCTCCGCGTTAGCGCGACACACCTCTGGGAAATACGTTAGAAAGCGCTTCGCAAGCTTAAAATTATAGGCGTCATTTTTAACAAGTGTTTTTGTATTTAGCTCGGCTGTTAGGTGCTAATAGCTATTAGCTATACGGCGGTGATGCCGGCAGTTTGTAGCGTTCTCGTGGGAATTTCGGGACAAATTGTAGCTTAGTATGTGTTATTCCGATACGTAACCTATACGCTTGGTGAACAGTGGGTATTTGTTTAGCAAGTGCTTCTGCTTTGTGCTTGGCGTGAAGGCGTGAAGTGTATTTTTTTCCCGTGAAAATTTCGGGATACATTATAATGTACCTACTAATATGTATGAGCGTCTGTGGTCCAGTTGGTCGAAGACTTGACTTGTAACCGGTAGGTCGCAGGTTCGTGTCCGGCTACTGGACGTGTACCAATGGGACTCTTTTTCAGAGCCTATGTACGCAACGCAACGCTTGTACGGTGAAGGACAACATCGTGATAAAACCCGCACACCACAAGGTGTGCGAACCCTATAACGGCGACTATTCTAGTATTCAACATAATATTTTCTATTTTAAAGGCTTAAAAATGACACAGTGGTGTAAGTAAGTAGGTATATCAAATCCGCGGCACTCGCTCTCTAAGGCAGACATTAGACGATACGTTTTGATCTCATTTTTACCACAGTCATGATTGTGGCTGACGGATTTCCTATCGTCTAATATAGCGAATGATGTTTGAATTAGTATTAGTAGTCATTCCATAAATCATGACTGATGGAATTGAATGCTAGCCGTGTGGTGGCGGCGAATAGAATACATGTGTCACCATCCCAGCCCAACTTTTCCCGTCATGGGGGTCGTAAGAGGCGACCGAGTGAGCTCTCCAGAGAACGGGCAGCAGCGCTCTCTGTGAGTTAATCCACAACACCACTGCGATCGCCAACCCGCCTGCCAAGCGTGGCGATTACTGGCATTTCACCCCAAATGACGGATCTCATTGGGGGAGGCCCTTGTCCAGCAGTGGACGTTATGTGGCTGATGATGATGGAATTGAATGACGCTTGCATGAGCGTCTAATGTCTGCCTAAACAGGTTCAAATTGACACAGACAGTTTCGCAAACATCCCGATACCGTGTTCAAATGTTGTCCAGCACAATTAGTGCGTGCATCGCAAAACAAAGCACCGCGCCGGGACCTTGATTGCGTGTAGTGTGACGCGTGATTTAATTTTCCACGCTAATAAAGCTTAAATTCTTCATGAATGGAATAAAAGAGTCACACAGCTCGGGGGCGTAGTTTCGGCTGAATGGACGCAATCAGCGCAACGCGCACTCGATCGAATCCTGCTGAGGCTGAACGCTCTTTGCAGACCTGAGTTGGTTATGCTGCAACACGAAGCCTACGAAATGCCAGTATGCAACGGTTTTGTTTTACCAATACTTGTTACCTGTATATCAATACATAGTATAAAACAAAGTCGCTTTCCGCTGTCTGTCTGTTTGTTTGTCTTCTTCTTTAAAACTAGGTAACGGATGTTGATGCGGTTTTCTCTAATGGATAGAATGATTTCTGAGGAAGGTTTATATGTATAATACATGCATATAATAGTAGAGAAACACTGTTATTAACGTATATTGGTAAAACAACGTTTGCCGGGTCAGCTTGTAGTCTATATTTCAATGCCACGGACCAATTTGACAGTTCCCATGCAAACAACTTTGTACTCTGCTGCATTCAAGTTAGAGTATTTTTTATGAGATGGAGATAAGACAGTTTGTATTAAATTTTCAGTTTAATTTACTTAGAAATAAAGTATCATATTGTACGCATAGAAACTGTCAAATATGTCCGTCGAATTAAAAAATAGACTTTAGTGTAACTCGACGTGCTGTATTCGTCATATAGTTGACATGTTGACCTTTGTCCTTTTGACGATGTGATGGAGAGAAAACGTAAAGAAATCAATAGAGGTTATGAAAAATAACAGTAGTGGTCATACTGTGTACTGAGTACCCTATATGTCGGGCATGTGTCAAGATATATACGAGTATGTATGTGAAAGAGGCAAAAGAAATTTGACAGAATAGTGACGTATCGCACCTTAGGTAAGACAAGGGCATAAATGAGAAATTTCGAGAAAATGAGTTAATTATGCCGAAACGTATAAAGAGAGTAGTACTATCCCTAGAGAAACTATATTTCTACTACTACTACTACTACTAAAGAGCGTCTGCGGTCCAGTTGGTCGGATCCTTGACTTGTAACCGGGAGGTCCCGAGTTCGAGTCCGGCTACTGGACGTGTACCAGATGGGACTCTTTTTCAGAGCCTATGTACGCAACGCAACGCTCGTACGGTGAAGGACAACATCGTGATGAAACCCGCACACCACAAAGTGTGAACCCTATAACGGCGACGGGTCACCCCCTGTCACGTTGGGTTAAATACGCTTGGTGAACCGTGGGTATTTACTTAGCAAGTGCCTCTGCCTACCCCGCTTTGGTATTAAAGGCGTGAAGTGTAGTAATTTATTTTTTAAACTATATTTCTAAATATGAAAGTAAAAAAATATAATTATGCACTTAGTATTATGATATTAATTGAGCGAAAAATCTTAAAATTAATCTCCTGTAAAATTACAAAAAGTGCAGTTATTATAGTCCCTTGTCTTACCGACGGTGCGATATGTGTATGTGGAAAAAATATTACGCTGAAAATGAAAAACAACTAAAATCTACAACACACTGAATTGATATAATACTATATATACCTACTCATTTTACGTGCTGTACTCGACTTGGTTTTAATTAGAAATCCTTTGAGGATTGACATTAATTAATTTGCGCAAGACAACGAGTGGCATTCATACAGCAGCGACAGGAGAATGAGAGGGTACGCTAATTAAATGTTTTGTAAAATGTTGATGGGAGGTTGACTTATAATTTCCACCTTCTTGTGTGATGGCTGTCGGGCTATCTTCCCTGAAGAGAGACTTTACTATATGTGTTCTACAAGAAGAGATTCTATCCAGTTAAGTAGACAGTACCTGGACGACCGAGCTTCGCTCGAAGTAAAAAATCGATTATTTTCCTTCGATTTTTTCATAACCCCATCTCTAGTTACTTCAAACCCAAAACGTCCCCCGCACCATCCTACGTATAGCATAGTATTACTACTCGGCAATAGATGTCAGTAAGAGTCGTATGAACAATTTGAGCAATTTTTCATGCCGAAAACACGGTTGGAAAGATGTTTTCTAAAAATTAAACCTAGCTAGATCGATTTATCGCCCCCAAATCCCTCTACATACCAAATTTCATAAAAATCGGTGCAGCCGTTTCCGAGATTCCAATTATATATATATATATATACAAGAATTGCTCGTTTAAAGATAAAGATTACGCTTAGGTACCTAATATTTATACGTACATATTCGTAAGGCATGAGCATTGAGGAAATCTGCTTAGCAAGCGGCTCTGCCTCTCCCTTTTTGGGTTTAAAGGGCGTGAACTCTATTAGTGTATTTTTATTGTTTGTAACGTTATTTTTATTTGTTACTAGTTGTCTCGGCAAACATTCGTTTTGCCATAGGAAGATTTGTACCTCGTGCATTGGATGAAATACACCTTTTAAACCTTCCCTGGACTTCCGCGAATAATTCAAGACCAAAAATAGCCAAATCCGTCCAGTCGTTGTCTAGTTTTAGCCAGACTAACGAACAGCAATTCATTTTTATACATAAGATATTGTGACGCATAATTATGACCCAGTTAACATTATTTTACTGCCAAGTATTTTAACATTGTGGAATAGAAATGAGTGTATAAAGTATCTTTTATCTTTACACAGGACAATATTTTCATAAACCCAGCTACACGATGTTGGCTATAAATAGATCGTTATCAGCTACAATGAAGTCACACAGACATAACATTTAAGAAATACCCGTTTCTCTTCTGTAGTGAATTTGCCGTTTTTAAAGACACTTCAAAATGTAGGTTACTCAATTACATACATACACTTCACGCCTTTTAATCCCAAAGCGGGGTAGGCAGAGCCACTTGCTTAATAAGCAAATGCCCACGGTTCACCAAGCGTATTTAACCCAACGTGACAGGTGGTGAGCCCATCGCCGTTATAGGGTTCACACACCTTGTGGTGTGCGGGTTGTGTTACTCAATTATAGCGTATAAATGATTTTTGTTTTAAATTAGTTCGCGGATAACTTCGTTGTTTATGTGATATTTTTTCGTTGGAAGGAAGATGTTTTTTGTGATATTTTTTCGTTGGAAGGAAGATATTTTAAAGGTGGTCCGTGATAAGGAAATCAGGGTTTTGATAATGGCAGACCAGGTAAATCGAGGGGAACTTTAAAAATAGAAGGGATGTCTATTAGGTGCTGGTAGAAATCAGTTCTTTTTTATTTAAATTTATGGTATATCTAATGAAAACATCTTTATGCTAACACTTTTTTTTTTGGATGAGGAATAATATTATCTTACATGCACATTGAAAATAACCACGGCAAGACGGCAAAATGTGGCCTTATTATTATTTCTTCCAGATTTGTACCTACTGTACCTACCCCTTCCTGTATCCCACCTACCTACTAATAAACTCGGTATAACTTAAACCTATGTTGTTTGAGTTCTATTTAAACTGGTTATTCCGTATTTGACATACAACTGACAGGTTAAGTTGAGCTTGGTGTAACTGGGGAATAGTAATACCGCGTTTATTAGTATGACCCATACGGGTTTACCAATAAACGCGCATTATCTATTCCGACATTACACCAAGCTCAGACTAAATTGTTAGTTGAATGTCAAATTACGGAATAACCGGTTACAGTAGATCTGTTCTCGAAGTTGTTCAAAAATATGTATACCTTGGGCAGACATTGCAGTTGGGTAGAAACAACTTCGAGGACGAGGTATACAGAAGAATTGAGATGGGTTGGGCAGCATTTGGGAGGTTACGTCGAGTCTTAACATCAGCGATCCCACAGTGCCTGAAGACAAAAGTCTTCAATCAGTGTGTCCTACCTGTAATGACATCCGGAGCTGAGACGTGGACACTGACGGCACGGCTGGCCCACAAGCTCAAAGTCGCACAGCGTGCTATGGAAAGGGCTATGCTCGGCGTTTCTCTGAAGGATCGAATCAGAAATGAAGTGACCCGACAGAGAACCAAAGTCATCGACATAGCTCATCGTTTTAGCAAGCTGAAGTGGCAGTGGGCCGGCCATATTTGCCGCAGAACCGATGACCGTTGGGGAAAACGAGTTCTCGAGTGGAGACCGCGTCTCGGCAAACGGAGTGTAGGACGCCCTCAGGCAGGGTGGACTGATGATATACGCAAGATGGCTGGCAGAAGCTGAATGCGGGAAGCCGAAAACAGATCACAGTGGCGTGCAATTGGAGAGACCTATGTCCAGCAGTGGACAGGTATGGGCTGATGATGATGATGAAAACGCAAGCACCGATTGCTAGTTAAGAAATTACCTGCGAGACATCAAGGCTCGATACGCTCTGTTGACCCTCTTTCGTGATTATCGACGGGTGTTTATGTATGGTATGTATTAGTATTGGCTATTGGTAGATGTACAGGCTTTTACTGCAAGTTAATACCTGACCGGTATGCCACTCTCACTACCGTTTAACTAGATAGAATTTCGCTTGTATCGATCGAAATTTCACTTTAAAACTGGTAAGTTTAGATAAGACTTCGAGCTATGGGAGACTCAATAAGCGTTGTTGTTTAACTTCTTGCTTACTTTGGAGGAAGTGTCTGTCTCTCTCGTTTGCAACGAAACAATGGTGACGAATATAATTATGTAACTCGTGAAGAAAAATTCCGGGTAACGTATTCCTGCACTGACTTTTACGACAAGGTAGGCAGTAATCCCCAAGGATTGACACCTGTGTATAGGTAACTTGTCTTTACGAAATATAGGTGCCTACTGCCTACCTATCTACTCACCCATAAAACACATGACCTTCGTTAGCCTGTGTCGTGAGTACATCAAAAAAAGATCTAGCAATAACTGTATTATGAGGTCGGGTAGCCAAAATACTAAGGTAGGGAGTGTCTTTTTGCCTATATGGTGTGCACGCCAACTGGTATATAACATATTTGAATATCTCGAAATCGAGGAGTGCTGCTGCTAGCTCAGTAAAAGAAACTGTTTTTTCAAAGACAGTAAAATTGCGAAAAAGAAATCTAAATAATAAATATTTTTACAACAACACACACATTGCCTTCATTCATTTTAAGTAGCTAAAGCAATTGTGTTATGGAATTACCTACTCAAACTTACTGAAATACATTTTCTTTCTTTTACATACATACATACATATACAGAGTGTAAAAGGACCCCGAGCAATGGTCTTAGAAACGTTGTTGGGCTCGTCAATTTGAACAACTGTTACTGTGGCGTCAATGTGGGGAAATGAATAAAATTGAGGTAAAAAACTGTCTATTTTGTATGGATTTGAAAAACATTTTTTGTGTTTCCCCGCATTGTCGCCATAGTAAAAGTTGTTCATATCGACGAGCCCGACAACGTTTCTAAGACTATAGCTCGCGGTCCCTTTACACGCAGTATAAATAAAAGCACCCAGACATATCCAACAAGTACTTAAAAGCTCATCATCAAGTACCTGTCAGTGATGGGAATTGAACCCACGACCTTGCGGAATAGAGGCAGACATGCCGCCAAATGCACAAGTTTTATTGATACTCTGAGACTAGTGGTTGAGACACTCGGCTTATAATTTACATGTTGTGGTGTTCGAGTCGTGTCAATGGGGAATTTTCAGGGCCCCTGTTTCTCTTAGTTATGACAGATGGCGCTAGTTGTATTAGGGGGACAAATGTCAACGAAATTACTAACTTCAAGCAGTCCGTATTGAAGGCGACAGTAATTTTTTTAATTGTTTGTCTACATACTACAAAAGTGTCTGAAGTCTACATAACTGACCAAAATAATAAAAAAACGCACTAAAATATAACTGACAGAAGTCTCCCCGGACATCTACTAGCGACATCTAGATAAGAAACTTTTGGAGTTTGAAAATTCACCATTGGAAGATCTCTTTACAATTTATGCTTTATACAAATTATACCTTAGGATATTGAATGAATCTTATTAATCTTTCAGGAGTGGATCAATTTTGGACGGACGACCAGAAGATATTCGAGCAGATTTACGGCCGTACTTCGGACCGTGACCTCTACAGAGCTCTACAACTGCCTCTGAACAATATCGCCAACTTCGGGATAGACACTAGAAGGTTCCAACTAGAAGACGCGATAGATAAGAGAGAGAAACCAAATGCCGAAGATGACGCAACACCCTCAGCTTCACAGCAGGACTCGTACCTCGGGCACTACAACAGTCTCCTGCAGCAGCAAACACTGAAAACCATCAGAAACGACATGGCTGAACCAACGAAGCCTTCCTTCAAATTTGTCGGTTACAACGAGTTCAGACCCATCAGTCAAAACACGAATCCAGAAGCATACAACTACTATAAGCAATTAGAGCTATTATCCAAAGCGCAGGTTGTAGGGTTTCCGCAGGAACCTGTAGCTGGTTTCAAGCCAGCATTTGTACCGTACGATAACGTGAATCCCGAAGAAACTGATGCGTATAAGAGCATACAGGATATACTTGATGCTCACGAGGTGAATAAGGAGCGAAAGAGACAGAAAGTGAACGACGAGGATAAGGGTAAATACGCAAGTCATCAAGGCAGAAGCCTTAAAAAGCCACCAGTGAGGTATATCAAGAGCAATGATGTCGCCAGACCCTCAAGATGTGTCTCCGGAAGGTGTAGGACCAGGACCTACCTGGTCAGAAGGCCAGTAATCACGAGAATTAAGCATAGAATCATAAGCGATGATTAACTCAAGGTTTTGGGATGCTCAGTGCAATATTTTCTAAGTTGTTGTTTATTTTTAAGTACGTTTTGTTGAAAGGATTTTAGCTGACGGTATTTGTATTTTGACTGAAATGTTTAGCGAAATCCTTACTCGTGTTGTTATTGTTGTAGTTTTATCTAACTTATTGTACCAATATAATTAAAACGAGGAATTTGTTACTTAAGTTTTATTCTTAAAATACGGTTTATTCATCTTATCATTAAATACAAATTAAATTAAATGTCCTAAATCCTTCGTAGACAAAGTTTTCAACGTGTTGAAAACTAATCAGAAGGTTTTACTACATTTTCACTCAATACACTTTGTAATTGTCGAGTCTTTAGGCACATTTTGCGTCCTCATGTGCCTAAAAAGAAGACAATTAAAAGCAATAAGATAATGATTTCAAAGCCATTGCATATCCTTTTCTCTGAAGGCTTGGCACGCGCGTCAAGTTTAGAAAGACGCGACATAAAATAAATACGCGCTGTGATTGGTTGTTATGTCACGGTTAGTGCAATTTCAACGAATCGCAACACGTTTAATGTCTCGTCGTTTTTTCTTGGCGCGCTTTGCTAGGGAGACTGGCAATAGAAAAAAAAACTCACAACACCGAACGAATAAACAGTTAAAACGTTCAGTAGCTAATTAACTTCACCAATTTCATCAGTATTTAGCATATAAAAACAGATTTCCAGAACTTTAACAACACTGTATCACTGTTCCATATCCATATCACGGTTACAGCTTGCATTTATAAAAATCTTTTGGAGAGAAAAAGGCGAATTACGCTGTCAAGTCAGTTTGTTTTTTAATAAATAAAGTTGGGGTTCGTGTCGCTGGCGCGGCCACGTCCTCCGACTAGTGGATTATTGTTGGGTCGGCTTTGGCTGCGCCGCTTGTTCTCTTCGATGGCCTGAAGCAGGAAGGGAGGTGCCGACTGGCGCTGGCGAGCGTCCAGCTCACGAGATAACTCCTCTACAAATTGCCCACCCGTCTGGCTGAAAGAAATCGGTGATATGGTTATGATTAGATACATACATTCAACAGTCACTCGAACATTTTATTACCAGAGTAGGATAGGCACAGGCAGTGGCGTGAACACCATATAGGCAAAAAGACACTGCCTACCTTAGTATTTTGGCTATCGGACCTAATAATAGAGTTATTTCTAGATCTTTTTTTGTTGTACTCACGACATACTTATTATTATATAATTATAAAGTTTATCATATCCATTACAAAAAAAAACCTCTTTGATAAGTCATTTTGTTCTCATTTGTCATTGGTTTCCTCATTTATAGTTGCGCCCTCTATTTAGTGACGCGTCCCACAGGATAGAGACAAAAAAGTAGCTTATGTCCTATCTCAGGTATGCCAAATTTCAATTTCATTTAAATCGTTTTAGTAGTTTTGGCGTGAAGGCGAGACAGACAGAGCTACTTTCGCATTTATAATACTAGTATGCATAGTTGCTATGGATGAGGGGTATGAAGGATGGAAGACATTACCGTTCAGTGCCTCTGCCGCTTTCCACGTCATCGTCAGCGCGGTACATGGTGTACCCTCGCCGGGACAGCTCCTCATCAGGCACCAGGCTCGGATTATGAAAGGCGTGGTTCTTGTCTGGTTCTATCTTCAATTTCCTGGAAAGATGGAAGACCGTGTGACATTTATGTACGTTTTCAATGTAAAACTTGGTTTATCTTTAGTTCGAATCTAAACTTTTTTGTTGACTCACGCTACTTATTTATTTTGTCTGCCGGAGTCTGTGTTTCCTGCGCAGTACAGTCTGAAGGTCTTCAAGTCACTGGGGTGAATAGGTACCTAATGAACGAGTGTGCTCCATCGTAGACCACATTGCTGCTTAACATCAGGCAGGATAGTGGTCAAACGCTTGTTCACTTTATTGGCTAGCTTGATAGTAGTTATAGTGGTATATTATAATACCTTATAGTGATGGTTATAGGGAACAAAGTAACATTTCAAGGTAACCCTAGTATATTTACTAATTTGGCATACAAATATTATGCCAATGGATTCAGCGACTTGGTTGATTGTATGCAGTGTGCGATTTAATCAAATGTTTACGAGTCGAATAAAACAAGACTAGAGTTAAACCAGACATAAATAGAAATTACTCTAGAAGGTCATTATGATCCGGAAACGTCAGAATTGGGAAATGCTAGAACCGAAAGAAAGTTCTTTGACAAAGAATAATCTAGTGTGCTCCGTCGTAGACCACATCGCTGCTTAACCCATTAGCACCCATTGTACTTGGGTAGGGACACGTTATTTAAAACTCTATTACTTGGTAATAAAAGTCGAAATCAATTAAAAAATAAGTATTTATATGGGTGTTAATGGGTTAACATCAGACAGGATGGTGGTCAATCGCTTGTTCATTGTGTTTTCAAAAAAGAGGTACCCGATGGTCCAGGAGCGCTAGATTTTTTCAACTCTAATTTCCTTATTACGGCGTCTTTCAAATATCTTCTTTCCAAAAAAAATAATGGTCAAAATATACACAACAAAGTTATTCGATATGAAACATAAAAAAGCATTTCGGACCTTCGGTAAGACTGCAGTATTTTGAGAAATTGAGTCATATGTATATGCTAAAACGTATAAAAAGAGTAGTACTATCGCTGGAGAGACTAAATTTAACCTACAATAAATATGAAATTATATATATTTCTAAATGTGAAAGAGTAAAAAAAAATATGCACTCAATAT
>SJJU01012031.1:0-10770 GCA_012932125.1 Conopomorpha cramerella
TTTTATTTATATAAGTATGTATTTAAAAGAAAAAAAAAAGTATTTAAGTAAGTATATTTCGTTGTTTAATTTCCATATCACAAGTGCCTTAGCTACTTAACATGGGATGAAGGCAATGTGTGTGTTGTTGTAAAATATTTTATATTTATTTATTTATTATTTATTACCGACTTCAAAAAAGAAGGTCTCATGAAAAAGGTCTTTTATCTCAATTCGATTGGGTGATTTTGATGATCGAGTGTGTTTGGATTCTGACAATGGGAAAACCACAAAAGTATTAATAATATTCACTATATTATTAATACTTTTGTGGTTTTTGAAGTAGACTATTTTTCTTTGAAGTTATTGTTACTGCATGTAGGCAAGCGTTAGAACTCTCGCGCTACATCGCGCGCGAGTGTCCGCCCACTTATAACTAGGTTCAATTTATTAACAGTTACAATAAACTTGGCAGCCTTATAGTTATATCTCACTCATTTGTCACTAGAGAAGGACAGAAATACAAAATAACAGACTGCCAAGTATATTTCAAAAGCTAAAGAACTGTTTGAAGCTACGCTTTGTAATGGAAGCAAAGGGCTTACCGTTGGGCATATGTTACATATTTGCAACGTGATCTCGGTGATGACAGGTGCACTATTCTCGAATGTGTCGCAGTTATCTCTTGCTACGATTATCACCACTTTGGCCGACTGCAAGAAAAAAAAAATTTTGTCATTGTAAATTCGCTAATGCACTGCTATTGAAGGTCCCAAAAGCTGGTACAGGTAAACTGGCCTAATTTGATAAAAGTGGCAGGACTAGCTCCACTTGTACTAGTACCCCCAATAAATGAAAACCAATCTTAGGTTAGAGGTTCACTTACTCATATCGATCATCGATTATTCACTACTTATATCGATGGGTACATTTTGCGACTAAAGACAAATAACGAGATTCACTATTACCACTGGAGTACTAGTGATACTAGATTTCAGCAGATGTCTCGCTAGTTCCCCTATGGTTATAAATTCAGGGGTACAAGTAGAACTATAACCATTTAGTTTAATTTTTTTATGAATATGACAGTAAGGTTGGTATTCAGAATCTTTGCTTCTGAGTCTACTCTAGAACGTCTCACGAGCGTAAACTCGGATCTCACTGAGTAATCTTATGAGTCTTGTATTTAGAGTCAATTTCCTAAGTTTTCTCCGCCGATTTTGATCTTAGTGAGCTACGTAATAGATTTATCAGATAGAATGATTTATACATTGAACTGTCAAAAGACAGTTGTGAGAATGGGGCCGACTATGTCTTACAGCTACGAATACCAGCCTAAATGAATGGCTACTTAAATACCCACTAGCTATACCTACCTAGTAAGGGATGATTCCAAAGTCACCTCTGTAAATTTAGCACTCTAGCTTTAAGTACTGTTTAATTGCTTTAAAAAATACATAGCATACAACGATAAGTGCAGACAATAAAACTCTCTAACCGATAAATGCACTTAGCCTAATGAAAAAAAAATAAAATTACAAATACAACAAGGTGAAATAAAAATACGTTGTACTTTAGTAATTTAGTTAACACCCGTTAGGTACCTACATAATAAAGCTTGAGGAATAAGTATATATACAGGGTGGCGCATTCAAATCGGTCAGTATGTTTCTATGAAACATAATGTCTAAAATTAATACAATGCATTGTTTTCACATACTTTCATTTATTCTAGTAGGTGTTGGAAGTGGCCACTGTTTTTTTAATACAATATTAGAACTTTTTTTTATTGGAAGTATGTAGTTTTTCTTGTTATTAAAAAGGATGACATGGTTCCTAAGAACATAACTTCTTATGTCTTATAGTTTCATACTTTCCCATACTGACCGATTTGAATGAGCCATCCTGCATAGTCAAAATTATTATTTAATTGATGCCGATAAAATAAATAAATACATTTTACGACTTTTAATCCCAAAGCGGTGTAGGAAGAGGTACTCACTGAGCAATTAAGACATGTTGTTCTTACAAGATAATCCAAGGACAGCTGTCTGTGTCTAGCTCTGCGTGTGTTATGTGTGTGTCTGTCGATGTTTGTACTTGTATCTGTTACTTACACTGAGCGCATCACATAGCATGTGTTTCCCGGAGTAAGAGGAGACCCTGCACCGGGTGTCCACGTGGCTGAGCTCCATGCCGTGGCCGCACGTGGGCCGCATGTCGTACAAAGCCACCTCGTCTACCATTGGGGATTGCTTCAGCAGCAGGGCCAAAGGTTGCCCTGGAGGCAGATTATTGAAACAATACACTTAAAATTGTAGAAACAAAAAAAAAGTACCCACGGTTCACCGAGCGTATTTAACCCAACGTGACAGGGGGTGAGCCCATCGCCGTTATAGGGTTCGCACACCTCGCGGTGTGCGGGTTTCATCACGATGTTGTCCTTCACCGTACGAGTGTTGCGTTTCGTACATAGGCTCTGAAAAGAGTCCCATTGGTACACGTCCAGTAGCCGGACTCGAAACCGGGACCTCCCGGTTACAAGTCAAGTATCCGACCAACTGGACTACAGACGCTCAAAAAATTGTAGAGAATGGACATATAAATAAAACAACAACTAGTTATGTTGGAGGAAACAATTAGACGGATAGATGTGCCATTATGTCACTGGCCACTGGAAAACAGAATACCTGCCACCAGTAGAAGGCAATTATTGGCTTTGTGCGAAGAATAATGCTCCTAAGTGGTCCTGAAGCTCAGTGAGTAATTAAGCACATATCCCCTAGAAAATAATGCAATGTTACGAGTTTTCTTCGTATGACGGAAGTCTGAGTCATTCAGTTTATAATGGAACTCTCGTCGTCGCCGTGAAAAGTCAAATGGACCAGCTAATAAAGACTATATTTGCAGCTGTATGGTTTAAGGAAGTCGTTACCAGTGCATCCTGCGCGCCGCATATTGTCACCTTCATGCCAGCAGGGGCCGGGCACGCTTTGCTGTACCGTCGTTGGTCGGTCAAACTTTGCAAGAGGCTCGCCTTTGACAGCAGTTCTGATGGACATACACGGCATTTCCACTTATACTGCAGAGCTGCGCGGCCCACATATTGCAAAATGTTGGAGAAACTCATTTTAGAAGTAATTTTTCTGTTTTTTACTTAATTTTATTTACATTCATTTTTTTTAGTGTTTTCCTTTGGGCATTTTGTGTTTGTTTATATTACGCTTTGAGTAAAGTGTCAATTTGACACGCGTTTTTGAAGAAGCGAGGGTTAAAAGTCTGTCAGTTACTTTTTTACGGAACTTAAAAGAAGCAGCCAGAGAACCTTCTTTTGAACTGTCATATAATCTGCCTTAACAGCTTTATCTGCTACTTCTACTTATACCATCGATTTCTTTTAGGTGTACGAGTATACCTAATGTGTGAACGAGCGCGCTTCTAATGCCACGAGTGCCGTAAATAAAAAATCGAAGACAAACAGAAGATAATTGTTCAGTTTCCGTAAACTCGTGCAACTCATTGCCTGGCTGTCTTTTAAGGCGCAGAACACGAACAAAGCTGAAATTATGTATTGAACCTACGGCCCATCAATGTAACCATAAAGTGATGATCCAACCTGGCGGCTTCCTATTTCACGACCATGCGGCAACGCCGTCCGTCTCGGGACCGATTCGGCAGGTACCGGGAAACCGAGTCCGATGAAAGGATCCTCATACTCATGGATGCCTGGTACGCCAGGCAGGTAACACCCTACTTATTCCAATTCTTCTAAGAGCCCAAAACAACACTATTGAAATACAAAAATCTAAATAAACATTTGTCTTTAAATCACAACAACACATCACTTCTAAAAATAATAGTAATTCCCAATAGTTACACTGAATTATAGGATATTTAGGTAACACGTGTAATTATCAAAAAGAAAATATCAGTTATTACAAAAACAACAGCGCGGCATAAAATTATCGACGAGTGATGATAGGCCTAGAAATATTATAACTAAATCCTACCTACTCTACAGCCCGAGGCATATTCAAAGTGTTAATCGGCTGAGACTGCTTATCAAAGCTAATATCTTAGGTAAACATACCCTGTTTTCTTGCATAACCTGTATTTACACTGGTGGTCGTTACTGAAATATGCATAGTCATGTAGGTATGTCGGAAGTAAAATACCTTCACACATATAAATACTTATCTAGTGACAAAATGCTACAAAAACTGTGATTTCATTGTCAACCAATTCACGATAAACCACGTCCACCTTTCGCCACACGTATTATTTACTGTTACAGATTCCATTTATTTACATTCGTGGCAAATTAATGAATAAACCAAACCTTTAGAAGTACGTATGACCCACTGATAGTATCGTACACGTCGGCAATACGATAATGACCCATGCGATGTTTTCATATTTTATCAGCGCATTTGTATCTAGAAAGCAAATCAATTTCGCGTCAACCATCACTGATGCCACACGTTAATCTAACAAGTGTATAAAATGGTGTGTTCGTGGTGGAGATTAAAATTTTGGAAATGTCAGTCTTCGTACAAAGACTTGAACGTTTACACGATATTCAGGCCGTTTTACTACGTGCTACTTTTCACTGGCGTATTTCCTTTCAGTATTAAATATTCGAAATCTAAACATACTTTCAGCACAATACCCAAATCTATTTATTTCAATTTGTCAGTTTCGTTATCATACATTCTTCTCATTATTATATTCTTCGTGCTGCACGTGCAAACTTTATTCTTGGAAAGCACAAAAAGCTCACTAACAGATGTTATTGTTACGAAAATTAATTACGTAATGGAATTGTTGAACCTCATCATATTCTGCGTACTGGCGTACATCTACAGCAGTACCAACTGCTTCAAGTACATCTCCATACTGAACAGAATATCGAAGATATGCAACAAAGACTTACCGATCATTGACCCAGAAATATACATTAACCTGATACGAAAAGTTAAACTTATGATAGTTCAACTTATTTTGATAACTTTGATACATGTTATAATAAACTCAACAAGAACGGACGGTATTTGGAAAATTGTTCTAGTGACGTTCTCTTTTGTGGTACCTCAGCTGATACAATTTGTGGTGATATCATTTCTAAAATTAATGGTATATATGATAGTAATAATCTTGAAGAACATGCAGAGTGTAATAAAATTGTATGTGACAAAATCAACCGTGTACGAGAGCATTTTGAAAGTCGATCCAAAGGTTTCAAAGCCGCCACTGCGCGAATTGGAGCAAGCTTATCTAGAGACCTCGACTATTACTCTAGATTTAAATAAATGTTTCGATATTCTTATTCTTGTAACGATATTACAATGTTTTCATGCCACCGTAAGTGAAGCGCACATCATATATCACGGTGTAGTTACAGAAAAATCATTTCGAATTCATGAAATTATCAATTGCTCAGTGTGGGTGTCGTGGCAGATCCTAAAACTATACAACGTTGCATCCAGTGGACAGATATTGAAAGTTGAGGTGACTATGACTACAATGTCTTGAAGAAATCTAATTAATTGAGTTGCTGTTTCTTACTAACAATTTCGTAACAAATAGTTCTGGCAAAATTAAATTGGTCCCTTTCTTTCTTAAATCTTGTCTGTATCGTAAAGCCCTAAAATTTGGTATTCTTACTTTTGATTACTTCATTGCACAATCAAGGGAAGGCTTATAGAGGATTCACACAAAATACGACTTCCCTACGCTCAATTAGCGTATGATTTCGACTTTTGCACTGACCAGCTACGACTTTTTAAATAAGTTTATAAATTAAAACCTATTTAATGCAACATTACAGGCCAAAAAGGTGGTACAATACCTTCATATGATCCCCGCTGACAAGCAAGATTTACGTCTGCTTTTGGAGGTTTGTTAAATATACTATCTACCCTGAAACTAGGTAGGTAATACTTACAAATATACCATAAATAGGCAGACATGTAGGTAACTAATAATAATAGTTCACCTTGCTCCAGTAGCATTTCCACACCGAGCTTGAATAGCCTGTAATAGAGACTACTAGAAATATGGACATGATACAGTCAAGGACTGATGACTGACACACTTTTTGGTATAGTACGGTTTATACGTTTAAGTACGAATGTCTATGTAGCGTATGAGATGTACCAGTCCTGGCACCAACGGAAATCGCTAGAATCTTCCTACAATCGAGCCAAACGTGAAATGTATTTATATATCAAGATTTTAGAAACGCGGGTTATAAATCAAAATTGAAGTGTCGTAAATATTTCTAAGTATGAGCTGCAGTCAAGCTCTGACATACTTTCAAAAGGTTAAAAATCTAACGTACTATCGTAGTTGTATTACTACTACAGGTGCACCTGTTTAATAAATAGTTTACATTCAGCAATTATCTGAAACCGACCGGTTTCTCTAATGATGGATAGTAGGGACAACCGTCTACGCCGGTTAAGTGTGAAATATTTTTGCTAATATCTTTCCGGTACACTATCTTTGTTTTTATCAATTTGTGAAAGAATTTGACCGATTCAACTACAATAATGTGATGCCGTGAAAAGAGACGCCCTGA
Organism: Conopomorpha cramerella; assembly: GCA_012932125.1. Lineage (NCBI taxonomy): Eukaryota > Metazoa > Arthropoda > Insecta > Lepidoptera > Gracillariidae > Conopomorpha > Conopomorpha cramerella. The sequence continues at coordinate 6,560 of SJJU01012031.1, forward strand.
GGAGGATGCACGTATCAAAAAATATGTGATTGAGTTTAAAGAGGTATGACAGTATCTTGAAAGAATACTTATTGTATTATCTGGCTATCTCTCACACCTGTTGTATTAATTTACTTGTTAGCCCCAACTTATTAAGGAAAATAAAAATAAAAAAGATGCACTTCACGCCTTTTAATCCCAAAGCAGGGTAACCAGAAGAATTTACTAAGCAAATGCCCACGGTTCACCAAGCGGATTTTACTCAACGTGACAGGGGGGGATCCAATCGCCGTTATAGGGTTCACACACCTCGTGGTGTGTGGGTTGCATCACGATGTTGTCCTTCACTGTACGAGAGTTGCGTACATAGGCTTTGAAACAGTCCCGTAGCCGGATTCGAACGACAAATCATCGATTGCAAGTCAAGTTCCCGATTCCGAATCCAACCAACTGGACCACAGACGTTCTTCAACGAATTTCTGAAATGTATATACGTAAAAAAATATGTATACACAATGAGGAGCTTCCTATAAAAAAAATCAACTAAAGAAACGAAGAAGAACGATATAATAAATTAGTTGCATATCTTTCGTTTCCCACTATGTGACAGATTGATTTCTTTTTAAAACTCGTCGTTGGGCCATTCTTCTTCGTGGAAAACTTTGCAAATTACGTCCTATTTTTGTGTGATAGCATAGCCGATCACTATCTCTTATTCGTAGAGTACTTCCCAATTGCCACCACTAGTGGCGTCACCAGTGATGGCGACTGGGAATACAATCAAAATCGACTTCCCATTTGTCATGCAGTATTGCCACCAGTTGGAGTTTTACTCGTTTGGTTGTATATCATATTTTTAAATTAAAATGTCATCATCAGACTTCATTGCGTATCATTTCGGCCTAACTCATTAAACGAGTAAAATTCCAATTGGTGGCAGGCAACACTAGTTGGAAGAAGATTGGGAATGAAACAAAATTGCTTCGTGATTGCCACCACTGGTGATGCCACCCCTAGCGACAATTGGGAGGTCGATTGGGATGGACTTTCCAATGGCCACCACTGGTGACGTCACCAGTAGTACACACGTACACTACACCTATTTATTTAAGGTCTCACCCATTTCAGATTCAGCATTTCAACTCAATGATGATTTCGCAAAACATCGAAATAACAGTTTGTGGATTCTTCACTTTAGATTCAAGTTTAGTGTCCACAGTAAGTAACGTTTTCCTAATCTTGGATACATTATGTTGGTTGATTCTATGGTTGATTGGTAGCAAGATAATTATTATTTTTTATAATTCGGAACATTTTCACTATGATCTGGTCAGAGAGTGAGCACAGCAAGTTGGACAATTCAAGTGTCTTCGTTTTTTTTGTGAGGATAGATCAATGAGGACTGATCAATGTGACTTATGGAATCAGTTGACCAGCATTCAATTCAGCCAATTGCTTTTGGACTTGCTACTGAGTAGACCACAGAATAGGCTCTGAAACTACTGACCAGATTTTTAAAAAACTTTACCATTGGGAAGGTACTGTACACTATCCCCGGGTGAGATAGGCTACATTTTATCCTGAAATTCCCAGGGGAACGAATAAAAACGCTAATAACACCGCGCCGTACAGCTAGTTTCTAATAAAAAAGGAAGTACTTACTTATCTTTAAGTAATTATACTCTGCAATGAATTAAGGCAATGATAGCTAACTTACATGTTTTTATTCTTTTTCAGGTAATTTCCTCCGCAGCGATGTATTTAGCTATTTTTATACAGTTTGATAAACCACTCTAAAATGTACTCTTTAGGTCACTCAGTTTTGGTGATTGACAACGCAAAATTATTATTATAACACCTTTTCGACCAAAATCTTCGTGATGTCATAACACGCATAAATAACACTTGTGGGTCACGACTTCAGAGCATCATAGCTCTTTTATAAACCTGTGTCCTATGTATTGTTGCTTATACTCGTACTCCGCAAATCCCGTGCCTTATAATGTTATGTACCTACCTACCTATTTAATATAATATATTCCCATTCTTAATGTATTTTTCAACTTTGTAACTAATAAAGTACTGCGTACATTAAAGTGCTCCTTCCTGTTGTACACACCTTAAGTTTCAATATATCTATATTACTAGCTGTCCCGGCAAACATTTGTTTTGCCATAATAAGTTGCCTTTGTTCCTCGTGTATTGGGAGAAAAACAACTGGTAGATGCATAAGAAGTAGATAGTAGCCGATTCTCACAACTACTGAATACGTATATAAAATTATCATATAAAGTTTCCCAGGAGTACGGTAACTAACATTGTGACATGGAAATTTTATATAGGTATTAGACTAGTGGACTCGACAGGTGTTGTCAATTTTTTTTTTACATGTGGGAATCCACATGGACACCGCGCCGCCATGGGGACAGCGAACGGGGTAGTGTCGGACTCTTACCGACTAAACCCCCATGATGACCTTAGTATCGCAAACAGGGCGGGTTCCGGGAGTACCCGAAGGAATTGCGTCAGGACCCGCCCTAGCGATCGGTCCTGTCGGACTCCGGCTCGGGGCAGACGGTGGCGTGTCTGCCCCAGCGACCTCCATCACCGGCGGCAGTTACCAGGCCATAGGGTAACCGCCGCCCTTCTCGGGGCCGTCCAAGCAGGTGTCGGGAACCCCACTCCGACACCCACGACCCCAAGGACCCCTTTTAGAACACCTTATACGCCAGGCAGGGGATACCGTAGTCCTATTCTTTTCTATACGCCCGGAACTAAAGGGCTGGCGGCGAGATGGTCACAACCCGACCGCCCGCCGGCGTCGGACCCCGGATCTCGTGGGTTCAATATATTATACATATACCCTAGTTACAATTTAAATAAATATGACAAAATAGTTTAGAATTGTACTATTACCCTGCTACGCAGTAACAGACAGAAAATAGTATTTTTTTGGTCCTGCATGTTTTGTTTTTTGTTTTGTTACGGATTGCAGGTCTGGGGCTCGCAAATTATTTTGTACGAATATAATGGGGTTTGACAGTATTCAAACTTTTACTTCCTTTTTCCTTGCCAAATAGAAAGTACAGTAGCTATAATCAATATAATAACAAACCTTAACTAAAATAATGCCACAAGGATATTTTGACGCGGGCTAAATATTTTCGTAAAACGATTATAGAATAAAGTATAAATTATAGTTGCATCTCTTATTCGCATCCCAATTTCTTTCGAGAATTTGTTATTCTTTTAAGTGTTCATTGATTGTTTAACTTTTATTAATAATCATTAGCAATAAAAAGAAATGACGTTGAATATTCAGTACAGTACTTACACGCTAAAAGATCCATGTTGGGTTGTAAAATCAGACCAAACACAAAATGAATTGGTTTAACCCTTAGATTATCGAAAACCTAAGGTTTAACCAGACTTAGAATCCCGCCGCTACGTTATTTCTATGGGTTTAACTGAAAGAATAAATAAACTTTTTGAAAATCCCGCCAACTATTTTGACAAAATTCTTTCCAATGTTACTAGTGGTATTAAAAGAAAACCGGATGTAAGAATGAGATTAAATTGGCCACTATTGATTGTTTCTAGATAGTGACTGACAGACACAGCCATCACATCAATCAGCCACCATTAGCCATTTGCTGAGGGAGCGTTGGTGGGTGGATTTGCGTTAATTTATCCTTAAATAAAATTGAGAGAAAGTGATCGTAGGTTTTATACTGCACTCTAGGGGTTGCATTAACAGCGACGCGCTAAATTTCGACGGCGATAATATTCAACATAAGGTAAGATGACTTTCTACGTACATCTATAAAATTACATTTTCTATCTATCCCATGGAATTATTCAAACTCATCGTTGCTTTACCGTATGATCAGCAATTTTGGTATGACTGATTTTGAAAGCTGTTCCTTTTCTTAGAGAGCTTGATTTTATAAACCAATTGAATTTACGAATCAATAAATTCTAGTTAGCAGCTGACATGCCGGGTGCCGGCGGCGGCAGTGGCGGAGCGTACTTGGCGTAGCCATTTTGGTTCTCTTGTGTAATGGCTGCCGTTTGTCACATGTGTATTTGAAATAATTTCGGCAAATAGGCAAGAAATACGCTGCTCATCTACTAATATTACAATTGTATAGAAAATAATATGTTTTCTCAGATGGACGGTGGTGTAGTGCACCCACACCCTGGAGCAGTTCATGGTGGAGGCCCGGGCGTCC
>SJJU01012039.1:0-18248 GCA_012932125.1 Conopomorpha cramerella
GAGCACTTACTGACACTTTGGCATAAACAGTTTTGACGCAAAACTGACTTTTGAACAAGGAACAATTAAATATTTAGAGGTCGCAATAAAATGGTGACCGTACGGCTAGTATAGGTAGGACTCTACATAATTTAGGTGTCTTCCACATGCATAATGTATGAAGTGCTTCTGCTGGCATACTCTAGGTATGCATCTAGTATAGTATTCCACGCGACTGTAGTACCAAAATAGGTTTAAAAATAAACTAAAGAGTTTACGTCTTTTAATGAAGACTTTTTAAATTCACACTACATACATAAACAGGATAATAAAGTCACGTCTTTCGGCCTAGCGAGGTGGACAAATATTTTAACTTTTTCGCTTACCATACGCACCAAAAATCTAGATAGTCACTTTTGGCCCTCTCTCTTTCTATTTAAGAATGTTAGAACTCTCTCTTTCTACTTAAGAATGTTAGAACAGTTAAGTATTAGCTATATCTAAACTACTCTTAACAATAACGGTAGAGTATGTATGCAAATTTAAAGAATTACTAAAAGGACTTAATTTTTTCTTTGGCAATTATTAATTAAAGATATCGGTGGTTATCCCATTGTTAAATAATGTCTTTACATACCAGATAACGTTTAATCTCCTAGGTGCCTTTTATGCACTATATGTGAAGGAACCAGTACCATTATTTTTCTGACTCAATCAAGCACGGGACATATTTTAATGAATCAAATTTGTACATTTTTGGTATTCAAAAAGTTGAATGTGTCCTATACACGTCGAAGTAATAATTCCAAAATTCAATTGTCCTTAATTGAATGCCTACGTACGCCTTTGAAGTTGAGTATTAGATATGTGGTCAATCTTTTCAAAAGAGTCTCTGAGTATCCCGCCAGGCCCGACCTAGTGCATTCTCTAATGATTTCTCCATTAAATTGTACATAATATACAGGCTGATACGGAAATATTATTTCACTCACCCTACTCAACTTTTTGTGGATGTCAATGAAAACTGAGAAAAAAAAAGAAAGTTTCATACAAAGTAACTGATTATAAAATTTTTTTTGGAGATGTCAATTTTTTTTTGTGTCTGAGCATTAACCCCGAGCAAAGGACACTCAGTATGGTGTGCAGAAACAGTGGCCTTCGACTTCCTAGCATATTTATTTCAGCCTGTAGATCTCGTCAAACAATAATACAGTCCCATCTTTCCCGAGAAACGGCGTCAAACCAGTAAATTTTCGCGGCAATATCGCCATTAATGTTCTCTGCTATAAAATTCGAGACGGATCCTTTTCGACCCGACAGGTTATAATTTTGTGCTTATTCACTTAGCCACATACAGTCTACGGTGTACATTTTTATCAGGACTTGATGGATTAGAGGGCGGTTATATGAATTTATATGTAGATACTAATACGTTTGATGTTTCAGGGTCGGCGTATAATGGCTTGGACCACATGCCACTCGATATTTATTTATTTATTTTTAAACACTTTAATGCACAAAAAAGTACACATGGCGGACTTAATGCTAAAGCATTTTCTACCAGTCAACCACCAATAATGGGAAAGACCGATGGGTGTGCCAGGATACAATAAAGAAAAACAAAAAACAAAATAGAAATTAAAACACAACAATTATACAAACAATTAGGAAAGGAAAACAAAGACCACCTGTTTTTAAGATGGTATTTAAGGTATTGAAACTACATACCTTTCTTCGGAACTTCTTTTTAATGCTTTAATGTAAGACTTATTGGGGAACTAGCTTTCCGCCCGCGGCTTCGCCCGCGTGGACTTCGGTTATATTGCGGTATAAAGGACAACTATAAGAAAACTTATCATTCCTGCGGAAAAATCTAAGTTTCCCTCGGGAATATCAATTTTTTCCGGGACAAAAAGTACCCTATTATTTAATCCGGACTTATAACTTTACGTATGCAAAATTTTATAGCAATCGGTTCAGTAGTTACGGCGTGCAAGCGGAACAAACAAACAAACTCACTTTCCGATTTATAATATTAGTATTAAGGATTAAGTAAAACGTATTATAACATGTTTTGTTAAATCTTTCCATTGATAATATCTGCATCACTTATAATATAACTAGCTGACCCGGTAAACGTTGTTTTCCCAATATACATTATTGGTATTATTTGCAATTGGAGAGGCCTATGTCCAGCAGTGGGCACATATGGGCTGATGATGATGATACATTAATAACACTATTTTACCGCTACCATATGCATGTATTAGGCATATAAAGCGCCATCAACAATCACTCTATCTGCTAAAGAAAACCGTTGGGTAGTTTTAAAGATTTAAGCATACATATGGACAGACAGCGGATGGCGACTTTGTTTTATACTATGTATTGGTATTTCTAATAATGTTTAATGCCGACATCAAAGTATTCTTAACCCCCGATGCAAGAAGAGGGGTGTTATACGTTTGACATGTCTGTCTGTGGCATCATAACTCTCGAACTAATAGATATATTTATTAAAATAAAGTTTTTTTTTGTTTGAAAGCTAATTTATCATGTAGTTTATTTACGAATTATGAGTTGTACGATTTTTTCACATGTAAAAATAACCCAAGTACTTACTGCATAAAAGAGTAATTGAATTTAAATCTTATTTCTGGTCAAAAACGAATTGTAACCATCGATAGTGGATTTTCGGCGAGTCCAAAATAATTACCGAGTCAAAAACGGTCGAAGCCTGCGTAATGATCCATAATTGACGTGATTATAATTGTTTCGTAAATCATGGGCATCTCTCATATAAACGGTTAATATTATGTTTGTATGTAAGTTAGTTATATGTATACAGATTTCAGAGTAAAAATTGCAGAAGACAAAATTGATACACCGATGTTGACCTTTGGAATAAGCAATCGGACTTCAATAAATAATTGTATTTATTGGTTGTTCTTTCGTTTTTAATTAAATGCTGTACTTATGGACTTTATCAATTAAAGTCAAAGCGATGACATGTGAACATGTACCTACAATGTGTATTATTATTATAAATCGTAGTGATATTTTTGTCACGAAATCTGTATATTCGCTGTTTACACTTTTTTAAGATGGATATGAATTAATACTATACTTTTATTCTCTAATATTTGGTGACAATGGATTCATAAATACACACCTCAAAAGTGTCTAGGGATCAAGTACATTTACTTAGTGGATAATGATCACTACAATTCACACTATAATCTAAAGCATGCTTTTTGAAAATCATCATGGAAGCACCAGACTTGTTTGACACAGTGTCAAAGATAAGTTCCCTCATGATAATTCGGTACAAACTACGGAAATTCTCATAGTTTGTGTAGTATTCCTTTAGAATTGACAAGCCTTTCTCTGTATTACCCTTCATGCAGTGTGCTTTGGCTAAATAACGACTGAATTGACCATTTTTAAGGTAAGTCTCAGGTTTCAAAATGGAACAGTGTTTTTGTAAAAGTTCGATGAAATCCGGTCTTCCAGCCTTGGCAAATGCATTCATGAGCTTTCTTAGCGTTTGTAGGCCAATCAATTTTCGATTTTCAGTTGATGATGTTATTATTCTGCGTAAAGTATTATTCTTTTCTTTAGAAACTAATCAATGTTGGGTTAAGAATAATATTACAAACTAGCTGATACATTGTTTTGCAAATATACATTATTAACAGTATTTCTCTGCTGAAATACTGTTATATGAAACTTTATATGTATAATCCATAATATATAACTTTCTTCTAAAATCACACTGTCTGTTAAAGCAAATCGCAATCCGTTGCGTAGTTTTAAAGATCAGGAAGACAGCGGGAGGAGACTTGTTTTATGACTTGTTTTATACTATGTAATGATAGACAACAGATCTCGTAAATATTTATTTATGCGCTCGTCAAAAACGAAATATATCAGCGCATTTAAAACAAAAAATATTATTTGGTGTAAAAGGACCCCGAGCAATGGTCTTAGAAACGTTGTTCGACTGACCAATTTTTACAATGGAGACAACGTGGGGAGCCCACCAACGTTTGTAAGACTCACCACTCAAGTATGGTGCTTGGGGTCTTTTTACACGCAGTATAACTTAACTTAGTCCTGGACCAAAAATGATTCGGGAATGTCGTTACTGAAAATGACATTATCCAAGAGATATTGGTAGTCAGGTACAAAAATAACTTAAAACAAATAGCGGAATGTTCTCTGATTGTTATGCATATATTTTTAATATCAACCTTGTAAAACCTTGAAGTTTTACGGTAACCTGCAATTAAATAGCGATCAATCATTATTATTAATGATTTCGGATTGCAAATTAAGACGAGTCTCGTCTTGACACTAAACACTATTATTTAACAGCGATAATTACATCCCAGTTAGGGTTCCTACTAAATTTACAATTTACTAATCACGATGAGATTTATTCAGGTAAAAAAGGCAGAAAAAATTTTATTGGTCACATGTTATTAAAAAAAATAGGATCTTTGTTAAATTTGTTCTAAGCTTGAATAACAAAATCATTATCATTTACAAGACGTCTACTACTATGACGCAGGCCTCCCCTAATGATTTCCATCTTCATTTTGGGGGACATATGCCAATAATCGCCATTCACAGAGCGCTGCTGCCCGTCCTCTTCTCTCGGTCATCTATTCTGACCCCCAATAGCAAAAACATAAATATAATGATAACAAAAAAAATATATACATATATAAAGTTTTAGTTTCAAACTTTTATCTTCTTAATGGGAGAAAATGTTATTATCCTATATTATACTGAAGTGTACTGTATACTGTACTTGTATTTGAGGATCCTGAAATTTAAGAAATATGTAGTGCTTGATGAATCAAATAACATGATTATATTTTCTAGTAGGTAACAATCTAAATGTACGTTAAGAACACATATTTGTCACACCTAGTGTGGAGAGAAATGTATCGGTCACGGTACTGAGGTATTTTTCATGATTGCGTTGTGCCGTGGAATTTTCTCTTATGATGGAATTCCTATGTTTTTTTTAAGATTCCGTAGCGAAATGTCAAAGACGGAATGCTCTGATAGGAATACTTTGAAAATGCTCTCGATATTTTGTAAATAATTTGAAACGAATTGACGAATGTCGTCTATAGAAAGAGGATTTTACTTTAAACATTTCTAAGTTCTAGTCTCTAAATTATCGAGAGCTGTAATCAAATTTGCAATAAAATATCGATGATTAAATAAAGCAAAAATGTTACTGATCACAAACATTAGAAATTAGATTTTATTGGTAGAAATTTATTATTAAGTTATAAAACTATAGCATCTTCAAAATTACGAAGGTGAGCTTATGGAAATATACTGAAGCTTTTAAGTAGGTAGGTTATATGTTTGTTTTTATGTATCTTATAGTTATGAGCTTTTAGAAAAAACTTGTCAGTTTGCTATTTAATACTTTTATTCTCCTCTCTCACTCCTCTGGGGGCTTACTAAGTGAGTGAGGTAGAAATAATATATGGTAGGCTGCCAAGTACGTTTTAAAAGTACTGATTTACTGAACTGAAAGTTAGGTACCTACAGTACATAACTTGGCTATTTATTTTAGTTGATGGTGTGTGACTATTATAATTACATAAATGACAAATTAAATAGTCACAGTATTGGCATTTCACTAATATACATGACTGAAAAATAAGTTTTATTCTGGGAAACTTATTCTTATTCGCATATTCGTGTTTTTTACTATTATCGTCGTAGAAATCATTAAGATAAAAAGATCTATTTGTTTTCTTTCATATACCATTTATCAATGCCAACGGTTTTTTTTATAAGATAACTAAGCGATACTGCTCTGAGAAATTTAAATTCATTTGTCGATGTAGGTATTTCCATTTCAAATACTAGTTTTACTTAAGATAGTTTCGATTGCCTTTAAACGTAATTTCATGGTAAATATTGCGTGAGTTGAAAACCCTATTGTTTAAAAAAAATAATTGGCGATATACTTTTTAAAATAAGTCACATATGATTAAGAATAAAAAAAATATCAGATATTTGAAATAGGAAAAGTATTTTTTTTTAATAATGCAGTCATTCTGAAAAAAATAAAAAACGTTCGAGTATACCAATAAGATTTACTTACCTTGTTAAACCGGAACAATTTGAACTTACATATTATATTTTCATTGTTATATTATTTGTATTATACGTTATATCAAAACATGTTGACTTTATAATGGTGTAGAGAGTTATTGCACCTCATTATAATACAGGTGTATTGAAGTATTATTACTAACATGCTGATGATATAGGTAGTTGTTTTACGGTATTTTTTTTTAATAAATGGATACCTCAATGAAATTACCTTTAATGAAATTATGTGTTTGTAAGATTTTTGATGGTTAAGGAAAACATTGTTTAAACACTTAATACATACATAGTTTATAATAATGTTGTCGTTATAAAATAATGTAAGTAGTTTTTTTTATCATTATGAACAAGCGTTTGACCACCATCCTGGATAAAAGGATTAATATAAGTTAGTTAAAAATCGTCAGCACAAAATACATAACAGCCGTTTTCAGGCAAATGTTACAGTGCAAAATTATCATAATTTGTTTAAAACGTTAAAGTTACCTATGTTTCGTTGTACTCCCAAATGTGTTCTCTCAAATGTTAATACTTCTGAGTAGTATTGTTAGCTCAGTAGCTTTTCTAACTATATAACCCACGTACATACAAATGAAATGACACAGGACAACACTGAAGCTTTGGCACACGTATAATAATTCATCTACACACATCGTGTTGTAAATCCTTCATGATTACAGCTTTTCAAATCACTGGCCGGTAAGAAATTCGATGGCTACGCTGAAGAAGAAGATGATGAAGAAAAATATGACTGTCACTTTTCGCGGGGTTTTTTGAAATTGGAATTTAGTGTACGCGATGCCGTGTTGCAGGGTTGGGGGCGCGGCATGTCAGCACGCGGCGGCAGCGGCGGCGGACTGGCGCACACCACCGCCAGCGGCTGGCGGCTCGGAGCGCCATACATGCGCGGGTGGTCCACACTCAAGGACAATACCACATTTGCACTTTGTTCGGCCTGCGCTTCCACATATGTTTTTGCACATGCAAGCTCAGGCGCACAGTTCCTGTATCCTGTGGTCAATGTCATTTGCGACACCCACCGTAAGTTTCGTGGGTTATCCACTTGACGGAATGCATCCGAATCGGTTTTACGAGTTTCCGTTACATCTTTACGAGGTACAGTTAACGTTGCAATTTTGTATAGTTTACATTATTTGTAACTCTATGACCAGTTTAACTTGAGCTTTCGATTTGAGGTTGTTTTAGGTATCTTTGGGTCGTTGATAATTATGTTTTGTGAGATATGAAATGTCCGCTCGCGAGCTAAAATAACGATGCTCTACATCACGCTGCTGTAGGTGGCGTAATTAAATTTAATTTGTGTCTAATGATGCTGGGGGTTATCAAGTTCTAGTGCATATCTTAATTTCAAATCCACGTGCTGTAATATCAATTTCAGCGTAGTAGGCCAGTTCAAAGCTCAATGATATTTACATAAAAGTAGGTACAGTAATTTGTAGTGCATCCGCTTTATTTGGATTCGTTCCAACTGTGTTGTGGATATTTTTTTTATTACACAATTCAGTCAGATCTTTTTATGGTTCAAACTACTTTTGCCAAAGTCAACATTAAAATGTTTAATTAAAACATTTGCGAGTTATATTACGTTCTAGGCTATGTAAGAATTTGTATTATATTCCAGAAAGATTCTGCGGGAATGCTCTTGATTTTTTAGTAAAACTTGTCACAGAATCTATTAAGTAATCGTTTTCTCTTTTCGATGAAATCTTTTATGTAATACAACTAGTTACTTACTATTAACTAAGGTTTGCTTTAAAAAAAGAAGTACAAAGTACTTTACTACAGTGAAAACTTTCTAATTACCATTGAAGTGTGACGACACGAAAGTGTCACAAGAAAAGAAAAAAACGCTTATAAAAAACATTTTTAGAGTACTCAGCAAAAAAAAAAAAATCTTTGAGCTTGTTCCCATTCTGATGGAATTTTATCCAAAAGAGGGCTTTACATTGGATGGGCCTTCGTCGGCGATATTTTATTGCTATTGTAACCATAACGTATGGAAGAAAAGTTTTCTTGGCAGCTGTGAGGTGACATTGGTGTGATCGTAGGTCGTAGCCTCCTAGTCCCAGCCTCAGGGGATCGATGGCACAACGCATACTTACTGGCACTGAGTTTACTCATAATATCTATTGGTGTTTTATAATGCACTACAAACAAGCGTTTCATGTGGTCTACGATGGAGCACACTTGTACATTAGATACCTATTTACTCGTGACTTGAAGAAGTCGACGGTATTTTTTTATGTTTGTAACCTCAAAACTTTTGACTGGATGAACCGATGTGGATGATTCTTTTTCGTTTAAAATCTGGTGCTTCCCGTTTGGTCTCATTTAACTTTGATTTCGTTCCGACAGTGGCATCGATGAGAAAACAACGTATCTTTCAAATGTTTTACTGGTTGAAGTCGCTTCTTTTATATTCAAAATTATTTCTTTTTTGCTTCTTGTATCATACAAAAAAATACATACAAAATTTTGATCTAAAAACATTTTTGTTCATGAATGTTTCAATATTTCTTCTTGTATATTCTATTGGGGGATGGACTCACCACCTATTGTCTTCCCTTGGTTAGGTCACATACGGTGATCTATGGTTAATTAACTAAGAAATTATTATTGCATGACAATATGTACTTCTTGTACTCTATTGAATATTGATATTATAAAATTCCCCGTTTTATCCATTGATAGAGAATACAATAAAGTAATATATTTCTTATTGACTTCTTACACGTGTGTTTGGGTTTTATATTAATCTCAACAATTGACTTACTGTATATTGGTCTTGATATTGTCATCTGTGGTGCAGTTGGTCGGATATTTGACTTCGAATTGGGCGGTTGCGGTTTCGAGGCCGGCTATTGTACGTGCACCAATGGAACTCTTTTTCAGAGCCTATTCACGTATCGCGACGCTCGTACGGTGAAGGAAAACATCGTGATGAAACCCGCACACCACAAGATGTGTGAACCCTACAACGGCGATGGGCTCACCCCCGTCACGTTGGGTTAAATACGTTTGGTGAACCATGGGCATTTTCTTAGCAAGTCCCTCTAACAATCCCGCTTTGGGATTAAAAAGCGTGCAAGGCTCTAAAATTTCAGACATTTTATCTTCCTTTTTCTTATTATTATCTCCTCCTGTTGATTGTTAAAACGTCGAGTATACAAGTGAAGTTAAGCTGAATGCTTATCTTCGGTTAATTTCGCGCCGTGTTACCCAGTTTAAACCATTTAAACTATACGTTTTACCTAGGTATTTTACAGAAGATTCGAATGTGGCCTGAAAACCGCCCTACGGAGCAGGTATCATTTTGACCTTTACGATGAATATTTGATATCCGAAGCGAAGCTCTGTGTGCTTGCGAATTCTCACGAATCCCCCGAAAGCTGCGCAAAAGCTCATCAAATTTTGTTAATAAGCAAAATGTGCCTAAGTGCTCCCAGCAACTTTTAAGTGTTAAGAGCGAAAAATTATACTTGGACACGTTTTTTGTGGCTCATTCACGTGTATTAAAAAAATGTTTTTATGGTTCTCAAAATAAACCCCTCTCTTACATCTATCTATGTATTTCATACTGGGTATATTTATGTAAGTGAACGAAATTGCGCTCAAGTAGGCTTAGTCCAAAAAAATACTTTTTAGCCGGAAAAAAATACTTATGTAAATTGTAAATGCATCGTGCAGCATATTAACCGTGAACGATATCGCAAGAAATCAACTGGTGAAGTATTTCATACCTTTTAATGTCAAAAGTGGGTGGTCATAGGGAATTTCTAAGGAAATGCTTTCCTACATTTTATTACAGGTTTAACAAAGACTCCCCGCACGCAAGGTGGAGAGCTATCCGTGAAAATATCAAGATAAATCACTGAATAATTTTGAATAATCACTTAATAACTACACTACACAAAAATATTACAAGCGGCAGAGTTTATGTTAGATTGTTTGCATATGGTTATAGGCAACTTTATCCCAACAATACAGATACTTGGGTGTTTTTTTTTTACATATTTTGGTGTAGATACGTTTGTAATTACGATGTTTTCTCCACTGTAAGATCGGTGTTTACAGTACTTTGAAAAAGACCTGAACTAATAAAATAAATACACTTCATGCCTTTTAATCCCAAAGAGGAGTAGGCAGAGGCACTTGCAAAAGCAAATCCCCATGGTTCACCGAGCGTATTTAACCGAACGTGACAGGGGGTGAGCCCATCGCCGTTAGAGGGTTCACACACCTTGTGGTGTGTGGGTTTCATCACGATGTTGTCCTTCACCGTAAGAGCGTTGCGTTGCGTACATAGGCTCTGAAAGAGTCCCATTGGTACACGTCCAGTAGCCGGACTCGAACCCGCGACCTCACGGTTACAAGTCAAGTATCCTGACCTGAACTACACACAACCAAAACACGTAAATCGAGTGTTCTGACTGTTCTGCCCCACTAAGCTTATATTTTACTCATAGTACACTCAAACATGATCTCACATACTTAATTCATTTTATTTAATGGGGTGCACAGAGGTCTGTAGACAGGCTCGTTTCGTTCCCGATCTAGCTGTAAAGTTGTTTTGTGGTATAATAGATATAGAGGTATACATAAAGTATCAGTGATTTGGAACCAACACCAAATAATTCCTTTTGGTCCATAGAAGGTCTCTTTTTACACCACACATAGATCTGTATCTGATATCCTTCTTGTTCAAAATAATCGAATGGAAATCTGTTTGACGTCTTTTAACGAACAAACCAAAGCGTTTGGAATTTCTGGAGATATTATTTAATGAAGCTCTCTAGCTTCGTAGTCGGCTACTTGGACTTGCATTCGGAATGTTGCAGGTTCAAGAACGCCTATACTAGACGTGTGCCAACGGGTCTCTTTCTCTCAGAGACTAGGTATGCTAAAGAACTGCGAATTCGGTTCAGGGAATGTTTTCCGTGCTGAATCGCATCGCTGCTCGCATACCATGTTTTAAATACAAGCCCACCACGACAACCCAAGCCCTTTTTTATCGTGGGGAAATCCGTTATGGATACCCCACCGCTGGCGCGGACAACGGCGGGGTTATGTGGGCCTCGCATCCACTAAAACCCCACGGTGATCACTCCCGGGCCCCCGGAACGACCTTAGCCACTACATCAAGGGCGGCCCAAGCCCTATCTGCCTCTCTGCATACGGGCCATTCTCTGGAGACGTGCGCGTCTACTTGCGTGAACCGTAGAATGGTGATAGGCCTACCCCCTGTTGGTTGGGTCAAATACGCGGGCATTTGCTTAGCAAGCCCACCAGTCCTCGGAATTGAAAATTGGTAAGTGTATTTCAATATTATATAGTTTAGGTATAAATAACAATAGCCGACTTCAATCAGAACTAGGCCATAAAATTTTTCAAGGTTCCCCTCGATTTATCGGGTGTGCCATCAAACCCTCATTTCCTTATCATGGGAACACCGTGGAAGTATCTTCTTTCTAACAAAAACGGCTCATACACGACCGAGTTATTCGCAAACAAACATAAAAAAGAAAAAAGCATATATGGTCGGAATAGAGAGACTCCTTTTTTTATGTCGCTTAAAAAGTAAGATGACCTCACGAAAAATTTAAGAGATCTTCCTTTTAAAATATATTTTATACCTAGACAATTGGAACTATCCAGCCAGCAATGTGTACCTTCTATTCAATAATTCAAACACTTCTCCCAGTAAATTTGCCTGCAAGCAGAAATTTACTCAAGGTTCGTCTGCTATTTTGATCAAAAAATTTCTAGAGAGACTAAGAATCCCCGGTAGGTATCCAACTTGATTTTCAACCTCGATTTTATGAGAGACGTTAGCGAGAAAAAAAAGCATTTTGGCATAATTTAAATTGCTCTACACGTATTTTTACGCATAACACCTAGATAAAAAAGCAAGTACAACAGTCATCTGTGGCAAAAAAAAAAACAAAACCGGTAGGTATTTTAGGATGCCATAATGGTAACAAAGTGTTGTAAAAAGGTCAAAGTAACAATTGCGACCATAACGCCGTGAAACATTTACTCTCTGCATCGACCTAATTTTTTCCTCCGATACTTCTGCTACTAATGAAGTACCTACCCGAGCTACTTTGACGTAGTATTATTTCGACTTTTTGCTAAGGGACATCTTGAAGGTTGAATGAGTCAACTTGACGGCTTTTTGCGGTATCGTCTCCAGCAGAGTTTGAAATCAAGTCGGGTGTATCCCATTATTTCAATTTTCTAAAGTGATTTACAGCAACAACAATGGACAATGGATGTTGTGAGATATACATACACCCTTCATGTCTACCTACTCTTCAAAGTTGCTCCTGATATTCAGACAAATACAGTGTATTACCTGCTTCTCCACCAAGAAAGTGGCATCAACGTTTGATGCTTCTTTAACTTATGCATCGACCAATGCAACGCTTATTAGCTAAGCTATTCCATCTGCTTCCGTTGGTTGGCTAGTGATAACTTATGTAGTAACTCAACCTTCATACATCGTGTCTGTATCCTAGAGATCTCCAATTGCTACGGTCCTGGCATACCTCTTACGCTTCTTCAACATTCATTCTCACCTATTTAATCATACAAGACGTGTTCCGGCGCTCTCAATTTTACCTTTCCTTCCTACACATCGCTGATGTCGTAAGTAAATTCTTTGTATGTGCAATAAAAAATAAATGATGTCTAGTACCTCTATTCCACTCACCCAGCAGCAAGGTCTCATCGTCGAGCGCCGTGACGAGGGAGTCCGTGCAGCATGTGTTAGTGTTGTCAATGGAGATGCGCACTGAGGCGCAGTCAGCTGGTGAATGGGGCAGCTGCTCCGCAGACTGCGCCGCCACGCGGCCGTTCGCGAGCCGCAGCGACGCCGCCCGCCCGCCGCCGCCGGCCGCTGCGCCGCCTCCACCGTCGTCGCATCTGTTGGGTTGGAGAAAGGTAACGGTAAGTAAACTCATGTCTCGTAATCGCAAAGTTCTATGGCTACATTTCTTCCGTCTAAGTTTCAATTTTCTAAAGTGATTTACGGCAACAACAATGGACAACGGATGTTGTGAGATATACATACACCCTTCATGTCTACCTACTCTTCAAAGTTGCTCCTGATATTCAGACAAATACAGTGTATTACCTGCCTCTCCATCAAGAAAGTGGCATCAACGTTTGATGCTTCTTTAACTTATGCATCGACCAGTGCAACGCTTATTACCTAAGCTTTTCCATCTGCTTCCGTTGACAAGTAGACGCGCACGTCTCCAGGGAATAGTCCGTATGCGAAGAGGTAAGTATGGCTTGGGGGCTTATCTCTGAATTGATAAATGAAAAAAATATCTCGTCTTTATTCATCATGATCAGCCCATACTTGTCCACTGCTGGACATAGGCCTCTCCAATTGCACGCCACTGTGATCTGTTTTCGGCTTCTCGCATCCAGCTTCTGCCAGCCATCTTGCGTATATCATCAGTCCACCTTGCCTGAGGGCGTCCTACACTCCGTTTGCCGAGACGCGGTCTCCACTCGAGAACTCGTTTTCCCCAACGGTCATCGGTTCTACGGCTAATATGGCCGTCTTTATGCCAGACCAATATCACAGAGGTTGTTAATGTGGTGTATCCTATCTAAGATATTTTTTGTTTCACGCTTACTCGATCAATCATTGAATCAAAAATGTTTTAGATAAAGATGTACTTTATAGTCAGAGGTCTACACAACGCTGACGTGGACTAATACCCATCACCTCTTAAAATATACATAGATTATGAAACTCTATGACAATGGGCAAACAGCACCAATTTTTTAAGTTCTATGTAACAAATTGTGATCGTGAATTAAGTACGCAGTATGTAACTACGTACATGCCGATATGAATGTCGTAGTACAGAGAACGCAAGTAATCGGGTTATCAACTGGCAATAAAGCCTGTAAAGGAAGCAAAACATGCAAACGCTTTACAACATAAATCATAGATGGCCCGAGATTACATGGGTAGCTTTGTTACGTAAAACTGTGTTGCGCTACAAATGTTTTTGTTCCGCGTTATGAAAGTCTTCAAAAAGTATAATTAAACGTGAACCAAACACTGTTCTAGTTAAGTTTTACTAACCGACTTTTAAAAAGGAGGAGGTTTATATTCGACGGTATATTTTTATGTTTATTGCTTCAAAACTTCTGACTGAGTGAATTGATTTGGATGATCCTTTTTTGTTGCTGGTACTTCTCGTTTGAGCATATTTAAATTGGGTCAGTTTCGGCAATGACATCCATGAGAAAGCCGCAAAAGTCTTAGGGCCTTACCAATAATGGCGGATTTGCTATTTCGAAGATATACAAAGCTCAACTTAACTTGTCAGTTGTATGTCAAATACGGAATAACCAGTTCAAGTAGAACTGTAATAACCGTTGTGTAAGTGACAACGCATTTATTGGTAAGGGGGTTTATATTTTACTGCATGAAGTCGGTTCATTTTTCTTCAAAATTATTATTTTTCTAAAAAGAGTAATTTGGTCATTAATGTTAATAAGTCATGTTTTGTTTGACTCGAATGGATTTAACACTTTCGTTAAAACTTCACTTAAGACAATATAAGTTTTACCTACTGTTATCAAGTCGACAGGCGCGATGTAGTTCCGAACGAGTTGAGCTTGAAAAAATATAAGACCTACTTTTCCACTTAAGAAAAGACAACGGCTGCTGTAATCAAGTTGTCGGTTACCAGGACTTGCAATAAAAAGGTTATGGGTACGAGGTCTCATTTTCGTAGCATAAAATATCTAAGCTGGCCTCTTACGCTGAAGGTAAACATGGTGAAACTCACATAATACGAGTATAAGATGTATGATCCATCGTAACTTCTAGTCTACCATATAAAAAAATGGGTTACACACTTGGAAAATCAAGTGCCTCTGCCTACCTCGCTATTTATCTGTACATTTGTAAAAAAAAACATTGCATATAGTATATGAGACTGATATTTCACAGGAATGTATTAGGGGCGAAGATATTTATTTACATTTTAATGATTTCACGACTAGTGACGTCATGGGAATAGACAATAATCCGTAATCATCAATGCGAACAGCGTTTATTGACTTGAATATAAATTAATGCATTTTAATTTTAGGTGTATTATTCATTTATAATCATCATGATCATCATCATCAGCCCATTCCACTGCTGGACAAGTATGTAGGTGCTCCCATTTGTAATATTTAGTAATAAATGTTGTTTACTTTATTGACTTCCCTTAGTACTTACTAGTAGCCCCAACTATTTAGAAAAAAATCCTCGATGTCTGTGGTCTGCCATCATCAAACCCTGACTTCCTTATCATTGATCCATATTAACCTTTGTAATATTTAATGATCAAATATTTATTAATCGATTGTGATCTTTGAAAAGTCAAACAAACTTCAAAAAAAACATATACGGTTGAATTAAGTAACCTCCTTTTTTGAAGTCGCTTAATAGAAAAAAAATATCAACTACCCTTTTCGACCGCAAATTTTTTTAACATGTCACTTGAACGTAAAAGCTACCCGTCGGCAGTCTAACACTGCAGTTGCCAAGGTTTATTTAGCCATATGAGGTAATTTATTCGCTACCAAAACGCTAATCTGGTTGTTTTAGCGCTGACCCAGATCCATGGAGTTGTTGGGGGTTAAATCTAGGCGACTTTTACAACGCCCCCGCGGTTATCGATCTGCATGTGCTGTGCTGCATGCTATCTTATGCCTATGCTAAGCATGGGAAGGTTGAGGAAGGCTCTGGGGAACAATTCTTCCAGAGGAATGTTTATTTGTG
This sequence comes from Conopomorpha cramerella, assembly GCA_012932125.1. Lineage (NCBI taxonomy): Eukaryota > Metazoa > Arthropoda > Insecta > Lepidoptera > Gracillariidae > Conopomorpha > Conopomorpha cramerella. The sequence continues at coordinate 15,953 of SJJU01012039.1, forward strand.
ATGTAAGTTTCTTGCGTTTTTCCAATGTCGTAATAAGCCACGTACATATTTTTGTGACCCAGTTACTCATGCAATCTGGAGGTCGCGGGTTCGCGTCCGGCTGTGCTGGAAGTGAACCAATATTTGACTTTTTTTCAGAGCCTTTGTACGCACCGCAACGCTCATACGGCGAAGGAAAACATTATCATGAAACCCATATACCACAAGGTATGTGAACCCTATGGCTCCGTTGAATCGATGGGCTCAGCCCCTGTCACGTTGGGTTAAATACGCTTGGTGAACCGTTGGCATTTGGCTAACCAAACGCCAACGGTTCACGGTAACTCAACTAACTAACTCAAGTAACTCAACGGTAGGTAGAGACCTAAGTCTATACTACTGTCTGTACTGTCTACTGTGTTCCGCCGTGATGCATCAGAAAGTTATTGGATACATTGAATTGACCACCTTAATTCCAGTGTGTTGTGACAGCTTCGATCAAATATATGGAACCGATACCTTTCTGAAGCATCACGGCACAACACATCAGTCCCATGTGAACGTGGCTTTATGTTGTAGGTAATAGGTACTAATTAATATGTATTAATCAATTTGACGGGCCCGTTGGTGTAGTGGTCAGCACGTCTGCCTCTGTACCGTAGGGTCGTGGGTTCAGCACCGCTGCCAGGTATTTAGGTGATGAGCTATTAAGTACTTGTTGGATGTGTCTGGGTGTTTTATTTATATAAGTATGCGATTTAAAAGAGAAAAAAAAATTAAGTAAGTATATCTCGTTGTCTGATTTCCCTAACACAAGTGCTACTTAACATGAATGTGTGTGTTGTAAAATATTTATTTATTTTATTTATTATACATAGTATAATCCAAAGTCGTCTCCCGCTGTCTGTCCCTATGAATGCTTATCTATCTTCTATCTATTCTATTCTATCTTTAAAACTACGCAACGGATTTCATGTGGTTACCTTTAGTAGATACAGTTATTTTTGAGGAAGGTTTATATGTATAACACATGTATAGAGGTATAATAGCAGGAAATCTCTGTTAATAATGTATATTAGCAATTAACAGCAACTGGTACATACTACAAAGGGCTATGAAGTATTGTTGAGCTACATGTATGAATGAATATACTGTTTATTGTTACTGTATTACAAATGTAAAAAAATACAATGGAAAAATTGCAAATGTCGACCTTATCGCTCACAGCAATTTCTTCCAGATAGGGACAGGTACTTACAACTTGGTACGGGGTTTGTGAAGTATCACTTCTTTTCCATGTGTGTGTGTATTTAGTACCTATTCAGTATTTATTTATTGCGTAAGTCTTACATGTAAGAACAAACCCTGTTAGGGTGTGGCAACAAAATTATAAAATTACTTTTTTAAATAATAGATTACCATAAATATTTCAATAACATAACATATTACTTATGCACCGAGTACTATCCCTAATTATATTAATAAATTTGTTTTTAACTATGTAGACCAAAGAGCTTTTTTTAGACACTAAAAAGATTATTTTCAAAACTAGACTGGTAACCTATTATTCAATATATCGTAAACCCGTCATCACATCCACATCACAGCATCGCAAGGCCGACCTTCAAACGTATAACTACTTATATAAAAATCGACACCGCGGGCGTCAATTAAATTATGTAGTTTTTTAAAATTACGTACCGAATATTCCGAGAAGACTATTCTCAGAACATTCATTTAGTAAAAAAATGTGTAGATTAAGGCACTTAGGTTATTCTTGCCAAGGATATTTCATGTGCACAGCCCCAGCACGCGCGTCTAGAAAGACACGACATAGAAAAACACGATGCGAGTGGCTGCTATGTCACACATCGTGCGACTTAGCTTGTTCTAACCAATCGCGGTGCCTGATATGTCTTGTCATTTATTTCTTGGAGCGCTTTGCTAGGGGAGCAGGATTCGCAATGTTGTCATTTACGGACGGTTACGAAAGTGTTCAATAAGTTTTGATGTCAATTTGCTGTTACTAAAACATCAATAAGGTAGAGTTGTTGACCTTATTGTCTAACTATATTAAAACAAGTACTGGCAGACACAAACCATATTTTTCGTCGACTGTATCTATGTAACAAGCGTCTGTGGTCCATGCGGTCGGATACTTGACTTGTAACCGGGAGGTCTCAGTTTCAAGTCCGGCTACTGGACGTGTACTAATGGGACTCATTTTCAGATTAGCAAGCTAAGTACGCAACGCAACGCTCGTACGGTGAAGGACAACATCGTGATGAAACCCGCACACCACAAAGATTGTGAACCC
>SJJU01012043.1:0-11149 GCA_012932125.1 Conopomorpha cramerella
GTCCTTCACCGTACGAGCGTTGCGTTGCGTACATAGGCTCTGAAAAAGAGTCCCATCCCAGTTTAGGAGATTGTCGAAATAATAACACTTTCGCGGATACTCAAAATAAGACGATATATTTTTTTTTCGTTAACACTTTGACGGGCGGGTAGCGTCCCCGAAAGAGTGAAATTATGTTTAAGCGGTCAACAAATGGTACAAGTTTTCAGCTATAATTTTACATTCGCTTTCCAAATATACATTTTGAAAACACAAACCACTGTTCTAAAACGTAATATGTGTGTTAGACCAAAGATTTTGTCATCATCATCAGCCCATACTTGTCCACTGCTGGACATAGGCCTCTCCAATTGCACGCCACTGTGATCTGTTTTCGGCTTCTCGCATCCAGCTTCTGCCAGCCACCTTGGGTATATCATCAGTCCACCTTGCCTGAGGGCGTCCTACACTCCGTTTGCTGCGACGCGGTCTCCACTCGAGAACTCGTTTTCCCCAAAGGTCATCGGTTCTACGGCTGATATGGCCGGCCCACTGCCACTTCAGTTTGATTTTGTACTCCCACAAAATAAACTTCGAGATTTATAAAAAAAATACACTGCAAGATTTGCAGAGGCACATGCTGAGCAAAATGCCCACGGTTCAACAAACGTATTCAACCCAACGCGATAGGAGCTTGTTGCTGTTATAAGGTTCACATACTAAGGCTTAACCAACAGTTATAATATGTTGTCCTTCACCTTTTGAGCGTTGTGTATCGTACATAGGCAAATTATTCAGTCAAGTTTGGTTTCGAACCTGCAAGCTCCCGATTGCGAATCCAAGTTACCGACTACAGGACAAGAATCTTTATCATTACATAGTATAAAACAAAGCCAAACGCCTCCTACTGTCTGTCCCTGTGTATGCTTAGATCTTTCGAACTACGCAACGGATTTTGGTGCGGTTTTCTTTGGTAGATAGAGTGATTCTTGAGGAAGGTTTAAATGTATAAAACATTTCTATAATAGCAGAAAAACACTGTTAATAATGTATATTGGTCAGCTAGTACTACTATACATTATATTAATGTTAAATCTTTTTGTGCACCCTAAAACTTAGAAAGAAAATTCAAATTTGCAAATTCCTTTTTGCGTATGACAGCTCACTTATAAAGTAAGATCATAGGCGGCGAACCTTCATAGGCACAGATAAAACTGCGGGGAAATCTAATCGTGTGATTTATCCATAACTAGCGGACCGTCCTGGCTTCGCACGAATGCAATGCTGATTCTTATATAGGTATATAAATTCAAATTCAAAGATTTTTATTTCAGACCATGGTCCATAGGGTTAGTAGGTACAATTCAACTTAATTCTAATGTTAATAATACAATTTAATAATACACAATTCACAATTCACTTCTTATTTGCCCCGTGAAGTGTTTTGACCCAATGTACATTCATTGTTGTGTCAAACTTCGCCGCAAATATTCGCAAGAGGGCGTTGCCGGATGACTGCAGTCTAGATCTCTAGTCGAGTCTATATAAGATGTCTCTGTCACGTTGGGTTTAAATACGCTTGGTGAACCGTGGGTACTTGCTTTAGCAAGTGCCTCTGCCTAACCCTTTTTGGGATTAAAGGCGTGAAGTGTATTTATTTTTTTTTAGATCTAAAAATGTTCTTGATACCTAGACACTTTTGATGTGTATAGAAAAATAACGATAATTTTCTTTGGATATTTTACACTTATACAACAATATGCATCTCAGCCTATCTATATCTATGTTCGGTGACAATGTAACGTGCTAAATAACATAAGGTATACCTTGTTTTTTACAGACATACATACACTTCACGTCTCAATACCGGACGGATAGGCATAGACTCCAGACATATTCATAGAAACAGCCAGCAAATTTTACGTTAGAAGAAGAGTGCCTCAGATTTTAAATTAAACTTATACAAGTATAGTAGGAAGACATCAAAAGCTTGCAATAAAGCTCACTTACCTACTTACTTAACTTGAACCGAGCTTTCGCATCTCAGTGCAGAAGCATATTCATGAAGCTAAGCCTATTTACAAGCTTTCAAGTTTAAAAGTGTATTTTAATCTGGAATCTTGTTTGAAGCATTAACAACACTGAATTCTTCCCGTACAAGCTCTCTTTACCTGCTAGCTGAAAGATGTGGAGGTATAGGAGGACCTAGGAACAAGCTACACTTTTGTAATCGCATTTAGCATCGCAACGAGATACGACGTACATTGCTCATTTTTAGGGTTCCGCACCTCAAAAGGAAAAAAAAACGGAACCCTTATATGATCACTTTGTTGTCCGTCTGTCTGTCTGTCAGTCAAGACCCTTTATCTCAAGAACGCGTGGACGTATCAAGCTGAAATTCACATGAAATACTCAGGTCTATTGTCCCTTTAAGCTGTGAAAGTATCAAACTTCTAAGTTAATGCGGTAAATAAAGATACAACAGTTTATACCGACACCTTAGACGAATTTCCGTCACACGCTAGGGAATCAAAGCCTACAGGACTTCCCGTGAACTCAGAATCTTGAAATTCTGCGCGAAGCAACGTTACATACTAAATATAAAGGAAAAATTGCGAAAATGATATAATATTGTAAGCCGCTACGTTTGTACGGCGGAACCCTCGGTGCGCGAGTCTGACTCGCACTTGGCCGGTTTTTTTAAACGCGCACTGACATGATATTAAAAGTTTAAAAAGGCCGATTCACACATATCAGTGAGTCCACAGTTCCGGCACAGTACCGTTACAGTTCCGTATCCGTGCTACAGTGGTGCGTCAGTGCTTCAATTCACACATATCAGGCACATTGCAGTTCTCTGCGGGTCTTCGTGCACGACGTTCCCTTCAGACTAGCGTTGACGTCGATTACTTTGATGGCACTCTTCAATAACACAGAACTAGCTATGATAGCTATTGCTTTAGACGAAGAAGAAGAAGAGAAACGAGGAAAAAAAAAGAAAATGGGTACATGAAGCATGGAAGTTAAGAGAATCTGAAGGAGAATTCGTGACATTATAGGTACAAAGAATTAATTAGACGAAAGAAAGTATTTTGAATATTTTAAAATGTAGGAAAGCTGTTTTAATATTGTAAGGATGTAAATAATACGGCGAGAGCTCGGTATTGACTGACTGTATATTGGATAAACAATGCCTTAAAACTAGCACATGATTACATACGTATAAGCATAATAATATAACGTATAGGTATAATATGAGTAATAGGAATGTAGAATATTAGGTCTATGAGGGATACCATACAATATTCTCCTTCAGAAGCAGCAGCGTCAGTGATCCGTGATAAAAGATCGTCGTCGCCGATCAAGTCCGTGATGGCCGGTGCCGGCACTGACACTGACAAGTGTGAATACATCCATATAGAATCTTTGAAACAATAATTATCACTGATGCGGTACTGTGCCGGAACTGTGGGCTCACTGATATGTGTGAATCGGCCTTTATAGCGCGAAGATTTTTTATCATCTCTATGAACAAGCGTTTGACCACCATCCTGCCTAATATTAAACAGCGATGTGGTCTACGATGGAGCACACCTGTTCATTAGGTATCTATTAACCCCAGTGACTTGAAGACCTTTATGATTTAGGGTGTTTTTAGTGTCGTGGGGATTCCGTCACGCTTGTGGTATTTGCTTATGTTTAGTCACGCGCTCGGGTTTTGACACGATTTCACTGAAATCTCTCGTGTGCGTGGTGAAATCCGCACGCTACTAAGAACACCCCAACCCTCTTCATTTTACATAGTATAAAACAAAGTCGCCTACCGCTGTCTGTCACTATGTATGCTTAGATCTTTAAAACTACTTTACGTTTTCTTTAGTAGATAGAGTGATTCTTGAGGAAGGTTTTTATTATAATGTATGTAACGTAATAACTAAAATAGAAAAATACCTGTTCATAATGAAAAAAAAATACTGTTTATAATAGCTGTTAGCTCAGTGATCGGTGTCTTGATCTTCTTCACCAACTTCTGCAACCTGTATAGATAATATATTTTACAATCTAGACCTAAGTTCAAAGAGGATCATCAACTGTCTAGAATCTGATCACAGTGGTCAAGAAATTGTAGTTCCGGCAGTCAGGAAGACCAGACCCACCCCAAGAAGATCGAGACCCATCACTGCAAAGAAACTAGACAGATTCAGTAGGCAAATTGAACTTGCAATGTATAATTTCAACTTTAATGATGATGATCCAAATAAAATGTCATGTCAGCTAATTAATGTTATCCATGACCTACATGAGAGCACTTTTCCTATAAAAATATCTAATAACTGTAAAGGTAAATTTAATGAATGGGCAACTCCTGGCTTGCACATTTCTCGTAGGAACCTTTACGATCTTTACGCACAAAAAGCTCATAGCCAGGATGAAAAGTTCTCTCATTACGTCCGGCAATACTCTAAAATATTTAGAAATACTTGTAAAGCAGCTAAAGCCCTTTCAATCAAGTTAAAACTTGAAAAGTCAAGTAACAAAGTAAAGACTGTATGGCAAGTAATTAGTGAACAATCTGGAAAGAATGTTAATAGACAGAATAATATAAAATTAAGAGTAGGAGACAAACTAGTTGATAACAAAGTAGATATTGTAAACAAATTTGAAGAGTTTTTTACTGATATACCCACCAATGTGACCAAAAACCTGGCTTCTAGTGCTTTCAGCGCTGAACAATTATTATCAGATAATGTTACACCTCCTCAAGGTTATTTTACATTTGGACAAGTTACTGCTTATGATGTAACAAAAACTTTTCACTCTTTAAATGTTAAAAAGACAGAGGACTTGTGGGGTATGTCGGTAAAGACTATTAGCTCCGTAATTACTGTGATAGCCCCATTTTTAGCTGTAATTTTCAATGTATCTATTAAGAAAGGGGTTTTCCCAGATCTAATGAAGCTAAGTAAAGTAATACCTCTATTCAAATCTGGTGATTCCGAAGATAGAACAATTATAGGCCAATTGCTAATTTACCTGTATGTAGTAAAATATTTGAAAAACTTATGTTAAACCAATTGCTTTTTTATTTTGTAAGTAATAATTTATTGCACTCAAAGCAATATGGTTTTACTCAAGGCAGATCAACCACTGACGCAGGTGTAGCTCTAGTAAAGCATATTTTTGCTTCTTGGGAGGACAAAAAAGATGCCATTGGCATTTTTTGCGACCTCTCAAAGGCATTTGATTGTGTAGACTCAAAAACATTAATTTCAAAATTAAAATTCTACGGTGTGGCTGATCTGTCAATCATAAGTTCTTATTTAAATAATCGCAAGCAATATGTAGATATTGATGGAATTAGATCTGGTGGCTCTGAAGTAAAACTAGGCGTTCCTCAGGGATCAATACTTGGACCTTTCTTATTTTTGGTATATATTAACGATCTCCCTTCAATGGTAGAGAAGCATGCTGACATAGTATTGTTCGCTGATGACACCTCGTTGATATTTGAAGTAAATCGCACTAATGTTAATACAGAGGGCATTAATGAAACACTGTCTAAAGTCCTCGATTGGTTTACTTGTAACAATCTTTTATTAAATAGTAAAAAAACAAAATGTATAAAATTTTTCTCTACCAAATGTTAAAAAGATTGATGCAAGTATCCAATTAGGAAGTAAGAGTTTGGAGTTTATAAATAACACTGTCTTTCTAGGTGTTACTATAGATTCCAAACTGCAATGGGCAGAGCATATTACTAAACTTGCCGCTAAATTAAGCTCGGCCGCGTTTGCCGTTAGACGTATCAGAGATTTAACAGATGTTGAAACGGCAAGGTTGGTGTACTTTGCATACTTTCATAGCTTAATGACGTATGGTATATTGTTGTGGGGCAATGCTGCTGATGTAGGTACGATATTTGTACTCCAAAAGAGAGCTGTAAGGGCAATATATAAAATGCGCTCCAGAGACTCCCTTCGAGATAAATTTAGAAGTATAGATATTTTGACACTTCCATCGCAGTATGTTTTTGTAAATATTATGTATATCCGAAAAAATATTAATTCATTTTTGCAGCATGATGAGGTATACAAATATAGCACTCGAAATAAGTGTAAGATTTATCAGCCTTTTAGTCGCCTCAGCAAAACTAGCAAGTGCTTCTTAGGACTATTAAATTTTATAACAAACTGCCCAAGGAAATAACTGAGTTGTCTGAAGGAAAATTTAAGTCAATTGTAAAGAAACAGTTAATTAGTAAGGCATACTACAGGGTTGATGATTACCTACATGATGATAATGCATGGACAAACATGTCAGCTCGTATTGATGTAAAACATAAGTATTAAGACATCTAAGTCTAAACATTCCACATCACTAATGTTGGTAATGAGCTGGGTGGTTGCTTGCATGTTCTGAGGGGTTTAGTTACATAACCCAGGGGAACTCTTTTGTTTTATTTAATGTTAATATCATTTAGTGCCCTTGAGCTGTTCACCAGTCAGGCATGCATCCGGCCATCAAGCATTTGTTAAATTAGTATAAAGTCATATTTATGTTAAGTATACTTAGCAGTAAGCCTTGGCGATTTGAAAAGATGCCAGTTTCTTCCCGGTTCTTCTGGCCAGTAAAAGAAATTAAATTCGAACCGGGGACGATTTATTTTTTTTAAAGTCATAAATGACGTGTCATCAAGCTTTGTGTTATTGCTACATGTATATCTATCGTATGTTATAGACTTATTAAAGATTGAAAAATAAACGCTTTGACTTGATTGACTTGACTTGGTGAATAAAATAAAATGCGTGGACTGTATTTCAACTGGCCGTGTTCACCGGTGGAGTGCACGCCATATAGGCAAAAAGACAATGCCTACCTTAGTATTTTAGCTTCCCGACGTAATAATAGAGTTATCGCTAGATCCTGTTTTGTTGATAGGTATATTATTGCTGTAGTGATGTCCTGGCCGAAGGTGGCGTGAAAAGTACTCGAAACCGGAGGTCATGTATGAAAAGATGTATGAATGTAGATGAAGCGAAAGGGGAGGACCGTGACAAATGGAGATCTGTAGTCTCTGCCTACCCCTCTGGGAGACAGACGTGAAGTGTATGTATGTATGTATGTACGAATAATATTCTGGGACTTTAAACATTATTTCTTCCAATTTACAGTGCAAATATCTAAATGTTAAATTTAGTTTATAATAAATATACGTAAAGTGCAACAAAACACAGCAAACTGATGCCTCATCTCATTATTAAGTCACTAATTGTCCAGCGGGAGTATACTCCGCGACCCATGTCCGAGGGACAGGTGTTCCTACCACTTCGCCAAATTGGCTGTCAGGGAAAGTGGAAGGCCAGTGGTCCAATTCGCTAAGTGCAATAGTGTAACAATTGTATAGTACTGTAATTCGTCATACTTTATGGTTATACTACCATACCACTGCGTGTAAAAGGACTCTGAGCATTAGACTTGGAAACGTTCGGCTCGTCATTATGAAAAACATTTACAATGGCGACAATGCGAGAATTATTATTATCATTTTATTATTAAAAAAAATGCACTTCACGCCTTTTAATCCCAAAGCGGAGTAGGCAGATGCACTTGCTTAATAAGCAAATGCACACGGTTCACCAAGCGTATTTAACCCAACGTGACAGGGGGTGAGCCCATCGCCGTTATAGGGTTCACACACCTTGTGTGTGCGGGTTTCATCACGATGTTGTCCTTCACCGTACGAGCGTTGCGTTGCGTACATAGGCTCTGAAAAAGAGTCCCATTGGTACACGCCCAGTAGCCGGACTCGAACCCGCGACCTCCCGGTTACAAGTCAAGTATCCGACCAACTGGATTACAGACGCTCCTATTTTATTATTCTGAGCCACTATTTTCCCACTGCAGGGCAAAGGCCTCTCTCACCTCCTTCCACGCCATGCGATCTTGGGCGGCGCTCCACCATCCTTTGTCGTGAGACACCAGCTCGTCACTCCAACGCTTTCTGGGGCGACCACGTCGTCTCTTGCCATTTGCTGGTAGCCATTCGGTTGTTTTTTTTTGCGAGAATACAAAATAGAAAAAAAAATACCTCGGAAGATGACATTTTGTATGGGGATTGATTTTTTCTAATTCCTCTACACTTTGTGTATATGAATACGTCCTTTTACACTCTAAAAACTAAATAAAAGTTCCGTTCTCTTTTTAAAAAGTTTCATTATGACGTCTTCCAAATTTAGCTTCGCTGTGGCTGTTGCGTTTTTCTTTCAAAATAATTTCTTCCAAAAAGGAAACATTATATTGCTGCCCAATACATGCAATATATTAAAAAAATATATCTGCATCGTTAAATCGGCTTTTATAAGACCCTGGATACAAACTTTAATTTGTACTTTCATGTTAGATACATACATCAAAAGTGTCTAGGTCACAAGTACATTTTAGAAGATTGCAATCAAGAATATATTTTACAAAAACTGAATTCATTCATAATTTAATCAAAATGTGGTTATAAGTCACTGATACAGGCATGGAGAATTAGGTAGGAGACCAATCCAGAAGATTAGATTTGATTTAAAAAAATCGATTTTTTTAGAGCTAAAAATGTTCTTGATCCCTAGACACTTTAGATATGTGTATTAATCGATACATACGCTTTCAACTGCGTAAAGAGTTTCATCATATTTTACCCTTACAACGGTCTGCCAAAGCACTTTCATTGTTATATCTTGTGTATGTAACATTACACCTTAAAAGGTTCTGTCCAAGACTCGACTTTTGACGTAATGGCATAAAAGTATTAGTTAAAAATTCTCCATGGGAAGAGCGCGCCTCCAAAGACTATGCTAGTTTACTTGCATATGCTGACCGGACTAGAATTAACCCGGCACGAGCATAAACACAACATGGTTTCATTATGCTTTTAACGCAGATTTATGGTGCGTAAAAAAATAAATAAAGAATACATTGATAACTAGTGGACCCGACAGACGGTGTTCTGTCATAACCTCCAGGGCCTGGGTCTAGCAGTGGATGTCACTTTTTTAAATAGAGAAATACAAACTATCCTTTGTCTCAAATTGGACGAAATTACATATAAATTCCAAATATCGGTAGCATTGGTGAAGATTTCATTGGAAACAAACATCATGACACTGGATTTTTATATATTAAATATCGTCCTTCTGAAATACCACGTGAAATACCGTCACTCAGATCCATTCTGCGAATACGAATAATTTCCTCGCTTTGTGGCTAAAGTAAAAGTTGTTTATAATGTCTAGCCCAACAACGTTTCTAAGACCATTGCTCGGAGTCCTTCTACACGCAGCATAATAGCAGAGAAACACTGTCAACAATGTATATTAAAAAAACAACGTTTGCCGGGTCAGCTGATCCCTACTAATATTATAAATGCGAAAGTAACTCTGTCTGTCTGTCCGTCTGTCTGTTACCCTTTCCCGCTTAAACCTCTCAACCGAATTTGATGAAATTTAGCTCAGAAAATCTGTAGACCCTGAGAAAGGACATAGGCTACTTTTATATCTTTCTTTCTTTTTATTCTATCCTATGGGAAGCATCACTAAATAGAGGGTATTAAATGTTTAAAACGGGTATTATAGCGCGAAGATTAACCAAAGATAAGCATTCAGCTTACCTTCGTTGTTTGCCCGATGTTTCGACACAGTTACATGTGTCGTGGTCGCGAGCTGACCTTTACCTTTGACTATAATACCCGTTTTAAACATTTAATATCATGTCAGTGCGCGTTTCCTTAAAAAATGATTTAAATAGAGGGTGTTATAGTTTGTATGTAATACTGAAACTACGCGAACGAAATCGCGGGGCGTCCACTAATGACAAATAAATCCTCTTTATATATTTAGGTGATTGCAAAACGAAACGTAAAATGAGAAATTTCATGCGAGCGTTGACAGAAATATGAGATGCACAACAAATTTAATGAGCAACGAAAAACAAAAAAAAAACACCCAAATCGATTGATGCTATCCCTTACTCAGACATACGAAGCGAAAGGGACAGGTGCTACTAAATGGTCGAACAAGATTTCCCAATATTTTCTTCGTTAACATTACGTTAATCACCACCAATTAGATGGGAGAAAAAAAAACGCGATTGAAAAAAAAACGCGTTAAAAAAATCGGTAGCCACAATTCTGGAAGTTTCCGATGTCAGCTACCGGATTTATTAAATCCATCTGCACCCCGCAACAAAAATTATGTTTTACATTTTCGGCTTCGGCGGCGTATTCCCGTAAAGTAATCTATTTATAGATATACTAGCTATGCTGACCCGGCAAACGCTGTTTTGCCACATACACACTTACTTCACGCCTGTCTCCCAGAGGGGTAGGCAGAGACTACAGATCTCCATTTGTCACGATCCTGACATACCCCTTTCGCTTCATCTACATTCATACATCTTTTCATACATGACCTCCGGTTTCGAGTAATTTTCACGCCACCTTCGGACAGGACATCACCAATCTGGTCTGTATATGTCCTTCTGGGGCGACCTCTACTCACCCGGCCATGCACATCACACATATAAATCTCTTTCGTCAATCGACTTTCATCCATTCTCTCCATATGCCCAAACCACCGAAGCATGCCCTTTTCAATCTTGATCACTACGTCTTCCTTCAATGTACATGCCTGCCAATGTACATTAATAACAGTGTTTCTCTATTATATGCATAAATGTTAGAAATAAATCATCATTTTCCTGTCCTTATCCCACACTAGGTGTGGTCGGCGCAGCATGTTTCTTTACGCCATTCATCTCTATCATTCGTCATCTCTGCAGTTACACCTTTCACGCACATATAATTTTTCACACAGTCCATCCATACCTTCTTTGGTCTCCCTCTTCCCTTGTATCTTTCCACATTTTTAAACACAATGAACAAGCGTTTGACCACCATCCTGGCTGATGTTAAGCAGCGGTGTAGTCTACGATGGAGCACACTTGTTTATTAGGTAAAATATCTTGCACACATTGCCTTCATTCCATTTTAAGTAAGTACAGCACTTGTGTAATGGAAATCAGAGAACGAAATATATATACTTGGGTATTTACTTACATATTTTTATATTAAACTAAAAAACTGAAGAATCACTCTACCTACTAAATAAAACCGCATCAAGATCCG
>SJJU01012046.1:0-10715 GCA_012932125.1 Conopomorpha cramerella
TTCTTTCTTCTGTCAATTCGCTTCCCATACCACATATGCATTAATGCTTTAGATATTGTGTGGAGTGAGCTGATAACTGTAAATAATTAACATTTATAAATTTAAACTATTTCTTACAGATCGCAAGACCGTCAACTGAATGAAGCACACTGCACACTAGTCTAGAGGCTTGTGCCACGTCAACTCTTGACTGTGCAGCAATGTCTGTTGGCGAGAGTATCATGACAATTGACCTGTGCGCCGTCGAATTCGTTATCCTGTATAATAACTATATAAATATAAGTGTATAAATAAAACCTCTACAATCAACATTTAGTTTAATTTACTGTCTTACATATTATCAACTTATAATGTACTGTCGTGCATATCATGTTAGTCGGTATAGGTAATCTGCATCAAATGTATATAAAACATTTAAGTTCTTAGTATTGTTGTGGTTCTTTTAGACATTCGGATTAGATATTAATGTTGTACGTGTTATGTTAAACGTTTAAACAAAAACATTTACACTACCTAAAAGTGTGTCCTTACACCAGTTATAAGGAAATATAATTTTATTACCACTCCACGCAGTAATTTCGAAAAAAACTATATTTATAAACGCATTTTTTAACTTAATATATTCTTTTCTGTGCAACTTTAATCCCATAGCATAAATGGCCTTTACGTTTCCAATAACCTTCGGTAGCCAAATTAGTTTTTATTGCATTGAATTTGTCCAACAAAATGGCTGAATGAAAAATCGTACCACGCAAATCACTTTTCCTAATAACGGCCATAGGTTCGCCACTATAACGTCGGTGAGATAAAATTAGGTATTATTACATCCTCTGCCGTGTGGTGATGGAGAATGGAATACATGTGTGTCAACACCCCAGCCCAACTTTTCCCGTCTTGGGGGGGTCGCGGCGAGGCGACCGAGGAAACTCTCCAGGGGACGAGCAGCAGCGCTCTCAGAGTTAAACCACAACACGGCTACGATCGCCAACACGCCTTTTACCGCCTGATACCCCACCGCTAACGGGGACAGCGGCGGGTTATGTGGTACTCGCACCCACTAAAACCCCACGGTGACTGCTCCCGCGTTATTTCCGGGGCCCCCGGAACAGCCTGAGCCACTACGTCCAAGAGATCGCCAACACGCCTGCCAAGCGTGCCGATTATTGGCATTTCCCTCCAAATGTTTATGGAAATCATTCAATTTCGTCCAGCAATTGACGTTATGTTTTTTTTGGCATTACTGGCCATCGTAGTCCAAAGACGAACGATCATAGAATAAAGTAGTTGCATCTCTTTCTTTTCCTACTATCTTTGACAGAATGTTTTTTTTTAGAATAGTCCAAAATGATATTTGACATTCCCACCAACATTTGAGTCCCACGCAGGTACAGAATCGCGCGTCTACAATTTTTTTTTCTTGGCTCATATTTTCAGCTTTAAAGCCAAGAAAAATTGAATTGATTGATAATTGAAGCGAAAAAATATTTTTTGAAAATGAGAGAAATAAAGAATGTCATATGCATATAATCGCTTCCCGTCACAAAGTCTGCGCGTCTACAATAGTAGGTTGTATTTCGGTGTCAGTAACACTTATTTAAGAGTTTTGACGTCCACGAAGAATTTGCGAAGTAGGTCACTAAGTGTGTAAGTAAAGTGTTTTCATAAAGCAATATTTTTCGTTTTAGTCCCCAAAAAGAAGGTGATAAAAGAAATCAAGAGAAAAATCTAAAGAAATCATAGTTTATGTGACATACGTGAACTTAATGACACTTGGAACTTTTGCGTACTATTTTCCTGAAATGTAGATCAAATTACTGTGTTATACTTTAAAAACTAGATAGAAAGATAATGAACAAGTGTGCTCCATCGTAGACCACATTGCTGCTTAACATCAGACAGGATGGTGGTCAAACGCTTGTTCTTATTGATAAAACAAAACTAGAATATTGCAAAATTTATTAAAAACCTTAGCAAGTGCCTCAGCCTAGCCCGCTTTGGGATTAAAATGCTTAACGCATTTTATAATATTTTCATATATTTATATATTTTTTTAAAAACCATGGAGTACGTTTCCTAGACTGATGAAGATCGACCAATCATCATCATCAATCCCTAAAGAAGACAAGTTGCCAGCAAACCTAACCAAAGACGCTTAAAGCTGCGATCCGTTCAATAAGCAAATACATACGGCATAGTTCAAATTGATCGATAAAGATCCCCATCTCGAAGCCCAACCTACGCGATCTTCTATTGTTCTGGGTCTTCGTCAGTTCAAGGTCACTGAACGGTGCATTCCACATTTCACGCGGCATTTGTCATGCGATTTTAGTCTCTGTTGCCTCAGGGCTCAGTGAAAATTGGAACGAGGATTCTGTCTATGATGCAACAGTTACCGGGACTTGAAGATCGAAAGTAAACTGTCTGGACAAGGTGAGCTCAACGGTTGTGTATTATATTTCTGAGCTGAGTGTGCTAGTGTTTTCTTCAGTTGTGTAGCTCAGGTTATACTTGGCATGACAGGTTCAATTGATCGTCTCCCATTCAGCGTGCGTGAGATAAAATAAAATGATCAAAGTAGGTAAATGAGGATTTTGTTTCTTACTTCATTCGCCTATCTCTCAACGATTGAATTCTAGATAAGTTTTATTTCACTTTATTCGATATAATCTAGTTGCAACATAGGAAGTCGGTAAGAATACGCAAGGAAATGGCCGTAAATGTGGTGTAATATAAGATAAATTGATGTTTACGTATATCAGATTATCTCTATACCTAGTAACATAGCGGGACAAGACTTAATCCAGTCTTGAGTAACATAATCTTACTGAAAATTTACGAATTAAATATTACTTGATAGAAGACGATTCGTTTTCCGTTGATTTATTCGCTTTGGTGACAAAACACGCCAAAGCACCTCGAGCTACGATTGGTGGAAGTTGGCGACGTAAATTTAAAAAAAGAAATAAAAAAACCACATCAATCAGTGAAATTTGCCAGATATGTGGTTTACTCATAAATGCCAAACATAAATAATATGTAGGTACATACATTCATACACTTCACGCAAACAGATCTCCATTGGTCACGGTCCTGACATACCCCTTTCGCTTCATCTACATTCATACATCTTTTCATACATGCCCCCCTGTTTCGAGTACTTTTCACGCCACGTTCCGCCAGGACATCACCAATCTGGTCAATGTATGTCCTTCTGGGGCGACCTCTACTCACCCGGCCCATTACATCACCCATATAAATCTCTTACATCAATCGACTTTCATCCATTCTCTCCATATACCCAAACCACCGAAGCATGCCCATTTCAATTCTTTCAAACCGCAACTACTAACTAAATAATATGCATAAATGCCAATAACTGGGACCAAATGAAAAGTACCAGCTTTCAAACAAAACAATAATTATC
The DNA here is from genome assembly GCA_012932125.1 of Conopomorpha cramerella. Classification (NCBI taxonomy): domain Eukaryota; kingdom Metazoa; phylum Arthropoda; class Insecta; order Lepidoptera; family Gracillariidae; genus Conopomorpha; species Conopomorpha cramerella. Next base: position 3,425 of record SJJU01012046.1, read on the forward strand.
CAAATCGGTTCACCAACAAGGAAAGTGATGAGTATGAATGTGGAAAATAAATAGAAAATTTAATAAAAAAAATATTCCTTTATTTTTGAAAAGAAAGAAAACTGCATACAATTTTTTTTTAAATTCGTCCCGTTATTCGAACCCGTTAAAATCTGCAAGAGTTGCACCTTGTACTTTTATTGCATTAATCGTTAGGGTCAATTATAAGGATGAAATATCTCCAACAACTTCATAAATTAAATGAAAGGAAAACAATGAAATCTTGAATTGTTTTAATTATGTTATTAAAAGTTTAAAACGGGTATTATAGCGCGAAATGTAACCAAAGATAAGCATTCGGCTTACCTTTGTTGTTTGCCCGACGTTTCCACACAGTTACATGTGTACACCTTATCTTTGGTTAAATTTCGCGCTATAACACCCATTTTAAACTTTCAATATCATGTCAGTGCGCGTTTCCTTAAAAATGTTTTAATTATTAACAAAAAATGGTATAGTGCTTTAACTAGACCCATTGAATTAATTTTGAATAAATGAATGAATAAACTCTTTATTGCACACTGTACATAACAAATATAAAAATTAAACTGGAAAAACTACAAAAGGTGACCTTATCGCTAATAGTGATTTCTTCCAGGTAACCTGGAAGAGACCTAATTCAAAGATTTAAAGATTTTGACGTTTTCTTTGACTAAAATTTTCAATCTACAGTATTAAGAGTACTTCCGCTTCAGGTGGTATTACAAAATTCCACCCGGTATATCCGTGAATATAATCAAAGACAAGCTTAGACGAGCTTACCTTTGTTCTTTTACTCGACGTTTCGACGCAGTTACATGCGTCGTGGTCACGAGTGGACTCGTATATTCGCGCCTATATAGGTACCCGGTGAACAATATTGAGTTATAAAGTCTGCGCGTTTCATTAAACAATAAACAGCAACTCTCTCTTATCTCAGACGAAACACAACCAGACTTGCAAGCCGCTACCACCTTCAGTCTATCTATTTTCTATCAAAATTTATGGAAAATGATCTACTTCTAGATCCGAACCGTCACTTTTACTACTAATTTGACAGTTTGGATGCATATTTACCCTGATACGCAGTACGACAAGAGTTTTTCTTACTCTTTCACTCCTGCGTGATTTTCACATAGCTGTCTCGTTTTATTCTAAACGTCAGTCTGAGTGTCTTATAGTATGTACCTAGTGATGACGTCACACAACGTTTAAACCGCCACAGTCAAAGTAAATCAGATTGCTAATTACCCAACACTGTTGCGAATACCAACAAAAAGGCAATATAGCATCTCAAAGTCTCACATTGGCCACACATCCGCTACCGATGGCAGATACCATTTCCATTCTCCTATTGTTCTGCCATGGCGCGGCATTGTGTAAATTTTCACACTTTGGGAATTTCACGATTGGACGCCTCAGTGGTTACGAAATTACGTTGGAAACGCGCCCTTGGGAGCCCTATCTGCCTATTATGATGTCTCTTTTAATAGATTTTTTATTTATTTATTTATTTTTATTTATTTGATTATCGAAGGGTGTGTAATTTATTTTCACTTCACGGTGGGTAATGGAATGTTATGCTTTAATCGTAGTCAGAGGCACTTGCTAAGCAAATCTCAACGGTTCATCAAGCGAATTTGAACCCAATGGCCCAACGCCGTTAAAGCAACTGCACCTGTCTGCTTTGAAATTAAAGGGTTTTGCTACGGAGTTGCATAGCTCATCGCGCTTTTACAATAGGACAACCAGGAGAACGGCAAAACGTAATCCATATCAGGTGGATGGATTTCATTTACGGGAACTAAAAGGTTTGAGTCTACTTTCATAGTGCGAACGATGTGGTATGACTTGCCGGAATACACACTGTATCAAGCACAAGTTCGCTTCTCTCAAAAAGAGTCTCATTGGTACACGTCCAGTAGCCGGACTCGAACTCGGGATCTTTTTTCAGAGCCTATGTGCGCAACGCAACGCTCGTACGGTGAAGGACAAAATCGTGATGAAACCCGCACACCACAAGGTGTGTGAACCCTATAACGGCGATGGGCTCACCCCCTGTCACGTAGGGTTAAATACGCTTGGTGAACCGTAGGCATTTGCTTATTAAAGCAAGTGCCTCTGCCTACCCCGCTTTGGGATTAAAAGGCGTGAAGTGTATTTATTTATTTATTTTTACATCAAAAGTGTCTAGGGATCAAGTACATTTTAGAAGATTGCAATCAAATATATTTTACAAAAACTGAATTCATTCATAATTTATTCAAAATGTGGTGATAAGTCATTGATACAGGCACGGGGAATTAGGTAGGAGACCAATCCAGAAGACAATATTTGATTTAAATAAATTAGATTTTTTTAGAGCTAGTTCTTGATCCCTAGACACTTTCGATGTGTGTATGTAGTGTATTGGCAAAACAAATTTTGCCAAATCAGCCAGTTTTAACGAAACTCGACTTCTGTCTTAGAAAAAGCACAGCTGTTAGTGAGACAGCCTCTAAGGTATTTGACAACGATGACGTCATCGGGTCTCGAAGCAGCTGCCGCTATATTGGGGGCAATTTTGATGAATAGTCCTGTCTGATTGCGGCGGGGAAGGTGTCGAAAGTACCGCTTACTTTATACCGGATATTTTCTAGTACTTGTAAATTGTTAAAATGTCTGCTTGCAAGAGGTTATGAAGTACCTAGTGTTGAGATTTGTGAAGGCTGGTTGGATTGTTTAGGTATACTCGGTATTCTATTTAAACTCTCTTTTTCCTCAAATCTTATTAAAGAATAGAACTAGAATAAAGTTGCTGCTCGAGAGACGTAACACATGCTTGTAAAATACTTAATTTTGTTGAAATGTATCTATATATAAAAAAATCAATGCCACTTTTTGTTGCAATGTTATAACTCCGGAACGGGTGGACATATTTCGCTAATTCTTCCTTTGTTGTGCTTATTAATGACAGCAGAAGGTTCTTATGACAGAAAAAAATGATATCCACCGATGGACACAGGCCACCCTGGAGGTTATACTAATTGTATATTCTATAGTATAATTTTATAGTCTGTCGAGTCCAATAGTTTTTTTTTATAATAATGCTAACAAATACCTATTTAGGATCCTAGTAACAAATGCGGTATTACTGTTCCCCAGTTACAGCAAGCTCAAGCTCAACTTAACTTGTCACTTGTATGTCAAATATTCAAATTAAAATGTAATATATGTTCATTCCACAACTTTGGTTTAACTTAGACCGATTTTATTAATAAGGGTGTTAATGTATAATGTGAAAAATCTTGATTCAGGTACCTTACCTTAATCCACGTAAAGCTTGCAACGCTATATTGCAAAATTACCATGAGAACGGGAGTTGGCGGGAAAAAATGGATGAAAACATCTTAAAATAAATACACTTCACGCCTTTTAATCCCAAAGCGGGATAGGCAGAGGCACTTGCTTAGTAAGAAAATGCCCACGGTTCGGTCTATGTACGCAACGCAACGCTTGTACGGTGAAGGACAACATCGTAATGAAACCCGCGCACCACAAGGTGTGTAAACCCTATAACGGCGACGGGCTCACCCCCTGTTACGTTGGGTTAAATACGCGCACGTGAACCGTAGGCATTTTGGAAAAATCTTAACCGCGTAAATTAGATGCTTTAAATTTGACATGCATGTGAAGTTATACTGGCTTACCTATACAATTTGTGTTGTTAGTGCCAAAAACGGAGAAGTATAATTAAATTTTTAACAGCGTACGTATGTATCATATTTGTAAAATAGTTCGCCTTAATTAATAAAACTGCTTGTGATGAAACTAAAAATGATTCCCGCCACGGACATTATGCTTTAGTGGTGAGCTGAGGCATTTGTTGTGTGCGTCTGGGTGTTTTATTATTCTATGTATGTACTTAAAAAGTATTTACGTAAGTATATCAGTCTCTGGCACCCATAGTACAGGGTATCCTAGATTGGGGTCAGGTGACCGTGTGTAAAAATGTCCCGACATAATTATTTATTTAATTACCACATAATAATTTCCAACAGAGTAATCCGATTTAAAAATACGACTTTTTTATGTTACTTGTTATTATTCCACCACTGTACCTACTGTCAATTTTGTAACAACCACAAGAGCAATTCATCATTAGAACATACCAAGTTTTATGAAGAATAACCCAGGTATTATGTCTGCTCATGTCACAATAACTTAAGACCTGAAACCTTTATAGTTGTGTTTCTAAGTTGTTAAGAGATTGATTGCCTTCGTCCATATTAGCAGTCGTGATAAATTAGTTACGCTTGTGATCATTTGTATTGTCTTGTATGGTTGGACTGATTTCGTCAATTTGTGGGTAGAGGCTTGACATGACTTCTTTCATAAGTTTACATACATACATAAATAGAGCACCTATGGTCGGGTAGAATTCGAGACCAGGGGGCCAAGTCTGCGACAATCTGGTATAAACAGGGACAATCCCACCACCTCCAGCACCCTACCTGCCTCTCTCTGTATGAGCCATTCTCTGGAGACGTGCGCGTCTACTTGTGTCTGTCTGCCTCTTTTCAACGCACACGTTTTCTTGACTCCATACAAATTATCTTTGTCCATCCCTGTTTTGTTGCCAACTCTCCCCCTTCTCGTGCATGACGATCACATTACGAAGACTTCGCGTCTATGGTCTCTCTGTACGAGCCATTCTCTGGAGACGTGCGCGTCTACTTGTGCCTGCCTCTTTTTTTGACTCCATACAAATCATCTTTCATCCCTGTTTTGTTGCCAGCTCTCCGCCTTCTCGTCTCGTATTTACCAGTGGCATGCACACCATATAGGCAAAAAGACACTGCCTACCTTAGTATTTTGGCTAACCGGCCTAATAATAGAGTTATTGCTAGATCTTTTTTTGTTGTACTCACGACATAGGCTAACGAAGGTCCTGTGTTTTGTGGGTGAGTAGATAGGTAAGTTCCTATGTTTCGTAAAGACAAGTTACCTATACATAGGTGTCAATCCTTGGGGATGCCTACCTTGTCGTAAATGCCAGTGCACGCCACTCCTTTTTACCTATATCTCCCCATTACGGAGAGTTGGGTCCTCGTCGCGTCTTCAGTCGTTAACAGGCTTCATGTGTTCTTCGAACTACACCCTGGTAGTTGCATCGCTCTGGCAGCATAGAAGCAAACGATGTGCATCCCTGAATTACTACGGAAGACAGTGAGATCAGAGTAACGAAACCAGCAATGCACACCGTCTTCCACTACGACCCCAGAGCCATGCAACTTTCCCTTTTATTTTATTTAAAAAATAAATACACTTCACGCCTTTTAATCCCAAAGCGGGGTAGACAGAGGCAGTTGCTTAGTAAGCAAATGCCCACGGTTAAAATACGTGGGTACAAATAAATATCCGCACAAGCTTCGTCAACGCGAGATAACACATAAAATATAAAAGTAGGCAGGAAGGCTCAAACATTGAAAATCTCCAAGTAATCCCTACCTGAGTCCTGTGGCAGAGTACCCAGGACGCTAGTGGCATTCCCCCGCTGTATGGCTATGCTTATCCTTTGACCATTATTATGCTATTATTATTAATACTGATTCTCTGCTATTATGCTTGTTTTATTATATGTAATCCTTCAAAATCACTCCTATATATATCTACTTACTACAGAAAACCTAATGAAAATCCGTTGCGCAGTTTTAAAGATTTAAGCATAGATAGGGATAAAATATATATGTGAGTAAGAATGATACATTATCTGTTCTGCCTAGTTGTTGTTTGTCCTACATAAATACCGTTTCAATCTTAGGTCTAATAGTCAGGCCAGACGTAACCTAGGATCTTCTTATCTAAAGGTGACATTCCTTCTTATCGTTTGCATAATTAATTGTGATTGATCTAATTAACTATCGGTCAATAAGCAAATAGACCTACCAGTGTTGGAACTCGTTTGTATGTTTTGTTCCTAATTTAAATTGATGTGAAAAGATTGTCAAGTAAATATGTAAATAATGTTGTTGTCAATAAAAACCCGAAGGGAAAAGTCGCTCTGTTTCAGTTATTTAAGTTTATATTAATTTTAAGGGAATAGAGCGATTGGGGGACAACCACGGCTGTTGCTCGGTGATTTATAGTGGCCGTTTCCAGATATTTCCCATAACCAGTGTTTATTTTCTTTATTTTACAGAATACAGAAAAATATGCTATAAATTACAATAGTGGTGAACATGTGTATACAAAGTAACCATATTTCCTTACATTCACGACATTCTAGTGATAGCACTATATAAAAATGAATTGCTGTTCGTTAGTGTCGCCAAAACTCGAGAACGGCTGGACCGATTTGGTTAATTATTATCTTGAATTACACGTGGAAGTCCAGAGAAGGTTTTCTTCCAATACACGGTGTACAAAGGCGACTTTGCTATGGCATAACAAAAGTTTGCCGAGACAACTAGTTTTAAATAAATTCCTCCAGACAAGTATTTTTTTTAACACAATGAACAAGCTTTTGATCACCATCCTGCCTGATGTTAAGTAGCGATGTGGAAGTTGAAGTTGTCTTACTTTCAAATTAACTATTGTCGATCTAATGTACTGTACAATTAATTGCACAACGTAATTTATTATTCTTTACATAGAATAGCAGCGCATACATAAATAAATCTCAATGTATCGCAAGAGGCGCGTGTGAACTAGCTTATTATTTACACAACCCAGTAGTAGTTTTAAAAGGAAATGGCAACTTAGTCGTGCAGACCGAAAATAAAAGCTTTGTGTAAACGCTCCAGTAATTGTTACTCTCCTAACCTAGTACCATCTTAACTTGACCTCGTATTAGTAAGCTACATATTACGTATGACCGTCCAATATAAAATGGTATATACCTACGTAGAGCTGCTACAAATTACTACCCGAACTAAAATCATCTGAGCTATGTTATAAAACTAATAGTAGGACGAAAAAGTCCTGCTCCAGTTCTCAAAGAAGTGGTTAGACAACAGACATGGTGAAATACACTGAAACATTTCCCTTGAACTTTCGACGGTATGAAGTTTAGTAGATAGCAAGGTTCTTCAGTGAATGTATCAAGAAGAAACGCCGCCTCTCTAAGAGGAAATTGGAGGCTTACCCTTTCACTGGACTAATTTGGTTACTTACTCTCGATGATGAAATAAAGGGCTAGTAAACAGTATGGTTCTGGGATAAGGAAGAACGTTACGGATGCCACGGTTTTGTACAGTCGGCCAATAATATGGATTGAACCTTTTTTTTATAA
>SJJU01012049.1:0-13222 GCA_012932125.1 Conopomorpha cramerella
TTACAAATCAGTCTTACGAAGTATACTATTCCTTTGACCCGCAGTGAGTAAAATCCCGGGGCATTCGCAAGTTAACCTTATATAAATCAAACCTATGTACCTACATAGCATACCTATGCTAAATGAAATCTACCTACGCGGTGGGAACGCTCGTTATTTTAATTAATGATATGTGTAACTTTGTTGTAGTTTATTTCATTGAGGATTGTATAACGATATTAATTATAACATTGACCTTGCGCATGTCATAACGGTTATAACTAGGACAACCTATTAGGTATTACAAAAGAACGTACAATAATTTTAGAGCTACGGGGTACTGATATGTGAAATTATAATATATGCATATTTACTTAAATGACCTAGGAGGAGTTTCGACAGTTTTTGTCCATCTCATTAGAGATAATTGGATGAGTTTTTGTAGCTATGTAAAGTACTAGAGTACAGTAGTAGAGTCGTCCAAGAATCTAGTCTACCGAGTATGTACCTATTAGAATTAAGAAAACTAAAATACCTATGCTTAAATTCTCGATTCTCAAAAAGTCGAAATTCAGTATATCGAATAGGATAAAATACCAAGAATCAGTACATCGAAGTCTAAAATAACATCTAATATTCAACCGTCGAATGCTTAACACGTCGAAATATCAAATACTGAGTTCTGAAAGACTGATTAAAATCCCGCATTAGGACAAAAATACCTCTCTAGTATATATCTAGGATTAAGAAAGTGAGTTGGTTTGTTCCGCTTTCGCCCCGTAACTACGGAACCGATTGCTTTGAAATTTTGCAGACGTATAGTTAGAAGTCCGGTTTAAATAATAGGGTACTTTTTATCCCTAAAAAAAATTATATTCCCGAGGGAAAACAAAAATATTCCTTTATACCGCAATATAACCGAAGTCCACGCAGGCGAAGCCGCTGGCGGAAAGCTAGTACTCATATAAATGACATTACATATTTTTACTTGTCACGTTATAACAACCTCTACTATTGATGTTTTAGTGAACCAGGAAGTATCAACATCAACAGAAATCATTAATATTGATAGCCCACTTTCTAGGTTGACTATACAGGAAGAGGGCAAAAGAAAACACCCGAATATTATGTTCTTTTGGTCTTATTATTTTTCAGTGAAAAGCCTCGGTTCATCTGGTGATTTTGTTTGGTTTAATCCAATAGAATTTATTTCAGCTAAATGAGAACTGTATCGGCCAAGTTTAAAATAATCTTTCTTTTGGCTCGTGTTAAACGGGCTGGCACGTATGAAACACGTAATTCGTGCATAAATAAAAAAAATCATTGTAAAAAAATAGTACTTGTGTTTAAGGAACTTCAAATTATTTTTTTCCATTCATTTCATTTCTTCAAGTATTTTAACTTCAAAAACATGAACATAATTTAAATTCGAAAATAATATGACTAGTTATAAATCAATTATCTTAAAAAACAATTACTTATCTAGTGTTAACATCGTTGCTTAACATAAGGCAGGATGACGGTCGAACGCTTGAAAAAAAAGAAGAAAAAAAAACAGTACAAAAACTTAATTTACACGGATGCATTCACGGGCCATCGCTTACTATAAATACGTTTTTAAATAAGAGACGTTGCGTGCTCGCGTGTCTTTAATATTGTATCTGGTACCGATTGAGGTGTTACTAAGCCGTAGTACATAATCGATCAGTGATATTACTTAATCATCGAAAAAATCAACGACGATTACCTGAAAAGACTGTGAAGAGAATTATGTCATTATACATCAGCCACCATAATGATACAAAAAAAGTTAAACATTGTATAATTTAAACATTGTATAATTATATAAATGACAGTGACGGTAATTATGATAACATTAAATGGAATGAGTGGTTAAGTGAGATATCGCCTGCAGTACGAAGAGTGTACCTCTCTTGCCTTTGCCGATATACCTTTTTTTTTATTTCGAAGGGGAAATCTTTTATAATCCTTTAGGAGTGACTGGGTTATGTCGGACTCACACCGACTAAAACCCCTCCTGTGGCTTTCGGCGGTGCGTGACGGGTGACTCCGGGATCTCCGGTGTCACCCTCGCACTGCGTCCTTAGACGCGCACACATTAACTAGAATACAGTGAATATTTCTCGGAAAAGCTAAGCGGAATATTATTTCGTCATGAGGCTGGACATAAGTTACCGGACTCGAACCGGCGATATCCCGGTTGCAAGTCAAGTATCCGACTAACTGGACCACAGATGCCGAAATACTTACTTGCTGCATAATATCATTATTATTTCAAATGCCTTCGGAACAAGGTACTTATTTCTAGTAAGGTTAAAGTATAATATAAACTACAAATCAAGTTATTGTATTCAACTGCCAACAACCATTTGTATGAAAATCATAAACTCTGTCACATGCACACCACACGTTATCAATAAACTATGCAGGCAAATAGTAAATACTTTGTCAGAATGATAAATGTTTTGTTCAAAGCCTATACTGACGCCATAAGAAGTAAATCCGTAACATAAAATTTACTTTTATGGGAATAACAGCTGAGTTATTCTGACCCTTACAGTAGAGTGAGTTCTCTAGGGATCGGATTAACCCTAATAGCTACAAGGCAAAATTTACTAGTGCATCAGGGACACAGGCGTGACCTATTGCTACGGGTATGTCTATTACAAAAAAAACAGAGACATCCAGTCTGGCTTTCCGGTTATTTATATTTTTTTTTTATTTTTTTTTATATATTTCAAATACATGTACGCATGTATAATATTGTATTTCTTTATAAAATATGGACACCTGCGGATCATTACACAAATCAAGAACCTTTGCCGTTTCTTCTACTGGTGTCAGTTTAGTCACTGATTGAAATGAAATGAAAATAAATTATTTATTTATCCATCTTTATAGTGCTATTACATGCAGATATACAGTAGTATAACACAAAGCTTGATGAAAGTCATTTATGATTTTAAAAACAAAAGTAAACGTTCCCAGTATGTATGTTAGTGCGCAGTCTGTTGGTCGTTCTGTGCCCAATGAGGTATATCATTGCAAACTACAAGTTAGTTACTTATTGGAAACAATTAGTCGAATATGTAAGTGCGTAATTGTTAATTAACACCCTTTCACTGACTTAGGTATTCGTTAAAACAGCCAATTGTAGCAATGATACAGTTCTATATTAACCGTAATGTGTTGGCCTTAGCGGCTATTATGTGTAATTGTGTGTAACATAGTAAATATTTTTAATTACTATAAACTTGAAAATAGAGCGCTGTGGATAGTGTGGTAACAATAAAATAGGAACAACGGTGACAGTAGACAAAAAGCTCAGTCGATATTCTCTCTCGGCTTAGAAACGAGCTAAACATATGACAGTTTTACCAGATTATGTCTATAAAATTCAATTATGATATAAAAATAAACGTAAGGAACTTATAATACGCCTCAGAGGAGAGAGTTCCAAAGTTCGTCAAGCTTCGATCTTATTTGTAGTTACCGGGATATTATTAGGTATATAGGATATTATTTGTTGAAACTATAAAAATCAATGCCACTTTTCGTTGTAATGTTAATCAATATAATGCCTTTACCGATTTGGCTAATTTTAGTCTTGAATTATTAATGGAATTCCAGAGAAGGTTTGTATATAGAGAAAATTTAAAGAAAGTGACATTCACTGCTGGACACAGGCTACCCATGTTTTTATACTTATTTTATATTCATATTAATAGTTAAGACAGAGCAACGTCTGTCGGGTCCACTAGTTTTTTTATAATAAAGATGTTCAATACTATTACTCTATATACAATAGCCCTCGGTGAACTCCGAACTCAAGGTGGCGGACATAGACAGGAGTAAGGTTAAGACGGTACCTCTGGACATGGAGAGACTACTGCCTGCAGGACCCTATGCACCTCCTGGGTATGCTACTAGTACCTAAGTAAATAAGTAATTACTTAATACTACTAAATAATACCTAGATATAATGTATACAAGGACTGCACGAATTGCATCGAGTATATTTTTTTTCAACAGTCAATCAGGACCATTAAATTCATCCATGTCAGTACAGAACAATATGAAGTAAGTACATATAATCAGTGGCTCATTAACACGATTTACAACGTTCCCATGGTTCATTATTGTATGATTGTTCACGCGAACTGTCTTGTTACAATTAGTGATGTGCCTGATTGAGCATTTATACTCGCGGCGCCTGTTTTAACGGAAGGAGGTTACCTATTTACATCGCTTGAATTGTGCCAAGTGTGTTTTACCCTTAATCAGACAAGGTTAGGTCTCTTTCTGTTGGATTTTGGACTCTATTGACGTTTGTTAATTACCGACTCCGTCACATAAACCCGGCTGATGTTTATAATAAAAGCTAGTTTTTTAGTACAATGTGAAATTAATATTTAAAGTTTAAATAGGTATGTGCCCTGCAGTAAAAAAAAACTCAATTCATTATACCCAACAACTGTCCCCAAGAAATCAAAGTAAAAAAAAACTCTAAATATACAGTGGCAATCAGCTGATCGATAAGTTTATAACTTTCTCGAGTTTTGCCAAAACTTTTGTTTTAACGTTGTATAGGAGATACCATGATACGTTTGCAAACATGCTCCGAAGGTTGTTAAAATAATTATCTATTACATCAAAGGTGCCGCTTGAAATTACCTACCAATATTAAATCCATGTAATTACGTAGATATGGAACATTTTACTGTTGCTTTAAGTCAATAAACAATAACACTTGAAAATTCAGTTTTAACAGCCCTGTCAGTCTTCGAAGCAAACTTAATATGTAGGAATCAGGGAACTGACTGAGCGGAACATTATCGTCAATATTTTTTTCTTACGCGTCAATCAATATATATGACTTGATGTCCACGGACTACGCAATAGGGCAATGTCCTTGTAAGTTATTGAGTCAACGTGTGCAAATTATACTTCATAGAAACTCATATGAATGTTATTAGACATTAAGGCTCATTTTTCACTTGACACAACATAATAACTCTACCTTATTGATGTTTTAGTGACACAGGAACTGGCATGAAAACTGATAAAACATGACGGACCGTACATACGTGGGCATGCACATCATTTAAACCCTTTTTCGGCCGCGTTTCGCATGACAATGTCGTAGTAATACAAATGTCATAGCTTTAGTTACGTGTCACGGAAAGTGTTAAAGGTACTCCATTATGCTTACAAGGTATGTAAGATAGTAGGTCTGTTACATAATCTAGACGTGTAGATGTAGAGCATCAACTTGCAAAATCTTTAACAATAGGCACGTTTGAAGTGTAAAGTGAACCCGCGTTGTATGTAATTTCTTACGTAACACAGCTCTACTTACAAAGTTGTAGTTTACTTTAACTTGGCCGCAGAACCACTCTCGCTTTCATCCTCATGCTATTCTTGTAATGGAACCTGTTTATGGAGAACGCTTATTAACTGTAAAGAAGACAAATTTGTGCCTAAGTTAGTACATTCGCTTTGCGCCGTATTATAAAAGAAGAAGTGAACGTTTCTTATGCGACGTTGGGCTAAATACGCTTGGTGAACAATGGGCAGTTTCTTAGCAAGTGCCTCTGCCTACCCCGCTTTGAGATTTACAGGTGTACAGTTTAATCGTGTTTCTTAAGTACCAACCTACCTTTCTTCTTTATAAAATACTACCTGGCAAAACTTATTTTGCCAATATACGTTATTAACAGTGTTTTTCTGATAGTATATGCATGTATTATAAAATATAAACGTTCCTCAAGCACCACTTTGTCTACTAAAAAAACGCATCAAAGTCTGTTTCGTAGTTTTAAAGATCTAAGCATGCATAGGGACAGACAGCTGGAAGCGACTTTGTTTTATACGTATTATACTTACTTTACTATGTTTTATTGTACTGACGTTGCCTTACTTGAACTTGCATTAAAGCGTATATCATTAATTATGGTTGTACCATTCCTAAAGTGTAACCATGGAATACCAAAGTAAAAAGATACAATAGTTCAAATTGCTGATAAAATAAAGTATGTTTCTTTAAAAGTTCAACACTTTTGGGGACGCACTCCACTCGTTGACTTGATTACAATGAAAACTACTAATGTCTGAATTTGAATGTCCACGGATGTGTTAAGTTATAAGCGGTTCATTCATTCCTGTCAACTCATTGGCCTTAGATTAGATACCTACAACTTCATAAATCATGATATAAATATCATTAAGAGCAGTAGGTAAATATATTTATTTGAAACTAGTGTACTCCCGGCGATTTCATACACACTATAACATCATTAGTGACGCGTCCCGTCCGTATCCACAGGATAAAAAACAGCGTATGTCCTTTCTCAAGATTTATATTGTCTGTATTAAAAATTTAATTTATATCGGTCCTAGTAGGCCTGAAAGCCAGACAGACAGAGCATTCATTACATTCATAATATTAGTATGGATAACAAAGCATGTAGATCAAGTAATTCTAAGAGTAAAACTACGTGTTTATTTTTCATTCCTCTTTTTATATCTTTAGTCTCTACTAGGAGACCTGTTTATAAATAAGTAATGAAGAATAAATGATGAAACTCCGCTTTTAGTCGTTTTCCCACGATTTTTATAAAGTATCTAGCCGCGTTCTCGTCGTAGCTTTGTAATAAATACCTACTTAATAAACGACAGTTAACATCAATAAATTTCCATCGCGTGAACTGAACTACGATGATTATCGAACGTCTATACAAATTCCGCAATCTATTTTGCTATATAAATTTGTTAGTTATTTACGAACTTAGTAGGTAAATAATGATAAGTAGTAAACTAAACTAATAGTAGAAAGCCGCTATTACGTACGTGAGTATAGCGGTCAACAAAAGTTTTTTTTTAATAATAGTTACCTAGCTACTTATATTTGCATTACACAAGCACGCAATCGTAATAAAAATACATGTACAAATTTTGGAAAGACGAAAGAAATTTAACGTGTTTTAACGTCATACGATACTTCAATGTTTATTGCTGCTTAAAGTTTATTGATTTTTATTTTTTGTGCGTGTATAAATACTTAGATGTGGCCCGCGATTTCGAGATGTTACTATATCTATCATATGGCCTAATCTAGGTTATTATCTACCTTTACAAAGTTTCGTCAAAATCCGTTCATCACTTTTTCTGTGATGATATTAGGTACACACAATATTTATGTACACTCTCACTTTTCACAAAATATTACTTTGATTTTTCTGTGTACTGTCTAAAAATCTACCATTATCAGGAAATAAGTAAGAGAAATAAGTTTTCTACACAGAATTTAAATGAATGCTAAAATAAAACAAAAGTCATAATACAAAATCTGTCACGTGGGTCAAATACGCTTAGTGCACCGTGGACATTTGCCTAAAAAATGCCTCTGCTTTTACCTCTTTTTGGAATTACCTTTTAATCGTGGACTATATAATGCAAAATACGTTAAGACGCCAGTATGTGCGGTCGCACGTTGATGTCTTTTCTTAGCACTGTTTGCTTAATTACTCTTTACTTAATCGTGTGATTCTATGAAGCGTTAGTTAAACCTAGCTTTCATTGTTAATTATGTACATTAGATTATGTTACCATAATGTAATACGTAGTGAACCTTTATTGTTAAACTTGATTAGGTATCCTACTTACCTCATATTAAACATGTAATTTTGTTACGATTTCACACGAAAACATGGATTTTGACGAAACTTGGTGGGGAAATAGATATAACCTTCGATTAAGACATAGGCTATTCGTCTTAAAATTCCTACGGGAACTGCACAGCTTATATTGCGGGGTACAGTTAGTACGAAATAAAATATCTTCAATTTCCATTTTGTATATAAAATAGGAGAAAAGGTAAAAAATAGTTTTAATTTTTTTCCTATAAACCACAGCACGTATGTGTTTGTCGTGTGGGGAAGGATTGAAATAAAGTCAGTACGTAGAACTAAAGATACATTCAGGTTTTTTTACACTTGACCTAAATGAAAATGGCATTCTTATTTTGTGTTTTTTTAATAAAAGCTCAACGCCATCTTGCATATCATACCTTGGAAATGTTTAACGAATGTAGGTTGAGTATTCCGTATCAGTGTAGTATTTTAAAACCTTGAAATTTCGTAAAGCTTTTTGCTAAACGTATCAAAGTAATAAAAATAATAATAAATATTCTGATAATTTTAACGATTTTTTTATCTGTATAAGGATATGGTATGACATTTTCTCATATTATTATATTTCCTTGGGATATTATATGTATCCTTCATGTTTGGTTTTCATGGTTGACGTAGAGGCCCCAGAAGGACCAGAATGGTGATGCCCTGTCGGAAGGATGTATGAAAAGTACTCGAAACCGGAAACCATGTATGAAAAGATGTATAAATGAGGCGAAGGGGTAAGTTAGAATCGTGGCAAAAAAAAACATGTACAACTATAGTGTGGGAACTTTCAACGCTTGTGTTTAGGTAGGTTGCTTGGGCTTAGGTGGTGGTGTGCTTGTATATAGCCGTGACAAATGGAGATCTGTAATCTCTGCCTACCCCTCTGAGAGACAGAACTGATGACTTCTGAGGACTTTTATGTTTACTGTGATAAACTGTACTTTGATATTAAACCTAATAACTTAACATCAACGAACTTGACTCCCGAACTGAATAAAACTAAACAACAACGAATTATTTTATTATAAATTATCCGATATATTATCTATCAATAAAATATAAAAGCTTTGTCATTCTCCACGGTAGCATAATATAGATCGTTATCCGATATTACTGTAATGACTTCTTGTTGTATAAGAATGCACCGAATCATTGTGCCGCGATTGTACGTGGCTACTTTGCTGGTAGGTACAATCAAGGACACAAGTCATGTGAGGCTTTTACAGAACAATTATTATTGCTTTGTGTATCACCACTGTGCGGGGCCTATATGACAGTCGATTGTTTTTTCGTATATGTAGTAGGCACTTAATGCAAGCCAATTTCGAAATAATGTAATGGTTCAGGCACAAACAAACGACCCATGACGATATGAACAAATGTCATTTTCATCGTTAATCCGTTCGGCAATGAAGTGTCTTATAGTAAAACGGTATTGACTAAACATTAAGCGGTTGTTCGACTTTTAAACTACACTCGTGTGCAAAAAATCCGGGTCACAAATTATTTTGTGTAATCAACAAAATAAACTGCTTTTAAAGACAATAAAATAGCGAAAAAAATTATATAATAAAGACACCATTAGATAGTCAAGACATATACTTTATTGTCTTGTATTCATAATAATTATTGCATGAAAAATTATTAAAAAAAAAATTGAACTATTACATATGAACCGGAATTTTTGCTCACAAGTGTAGTTGATTCATTTTGGCTCCTTCCTACCATAGAGTTGTAGTTTCTATACTCCCATCTAGACCAATACATTCCCACTATTATTACAAGTACATGAGTATTTTGAAACTATAATATGCGATACAATGTCTACGTGAGATGCTTGACTTGTAATGGTACAGAACAATGACTTCACTTGTCTTCACTTTATTCTATACTAGCAGCCCGACCCGGCTTCGCACGAGTGCAACGCTGATATCTAATTGCTAACCTACTGTATTATGCATTCATTATAAAAATAAATTTTCCTCTAGAACCACTATATACACTGAAAATAACCGCATTAAAATCCGTTCCGTTATTTTAAAGATATAAGTATACAGACAGCGGGAAACAACTTTGTTTTATGCTATGTATTAATGATTATGCCTAAGTAGGTACCTACTTTTTTATGCGTGAGTACTTTGAGAGAAACCGAACTAAATAGTCTAGACATGTATATAAGATATAATGAGTACATTTCGTAAGATAACACGCATATTAAATTGCTGAGAGACATTTCTTGCAACACTGTATTGTTAAACAAGAATATTTGACTGTCCTAGCTTGGCAACGTTATGAAAAATACAATTATTTAATTATAAGATGTTTTCTATACCTATTCATTGATGTAATTGGAGTATAAAAATACGCTGTTTTCCGGATTTCTTTATTTCTGTCTCGATACAATAATACTTAGTGTGGTAATAATCCATCAAAAGAAATTCAGTGTATTTAGTGCACGACAACTTCTAATAAAAGTTGGTGATGACACAAAAAGAAACGGCATGTTAGTATTTTTTAGGAAAAACTTAATGTATATACGAAATTTTCAGATTACTAAATTAGAGGAAGAGCTTAATTTATTATACGTATTCAGTAACCATCAAACTGTTCACATAAAGATCATTATGATTTCATAACGTTTCTGTATGGTAACGACTTTTGCTGTGTAAGTAAAAGTGAAGAATCGGAACTTTTTTTTTTAAACGCATTGAACAAGCCTTTGGCCACCATCCTGCCTGATGTTAAGCAGCGATGTGCTCTACAATGGCGCACACTTGTTCATTAAGTACCTATTAACCCGTGACTTGAAGACCTCCAGACTATACTACTGTTAGTTGTAACATAGTGCTAGACCAATCAACAAATAATATTAGTAAGCATTTGTACTGTACTTTATACTATGCTATATCTAGCTATGTGTATTGATGGTATACACAACAGCAAAGTGTAGTTCTGTGTAGAGATTGTTGGTACCACTGCATTAGTATTGCCAAAGGTCTTCGCCGCGATTCTACTCTATTGTATCAATCTACTAATACTACATAGTTTAAAACAAAGCCGCCTCTTTTCTTCGTTCTTTAAAACAACGTAAAGGATTTTGATGCGGGTTTCTTTAGTACATAGAGTGTTCTCGAGGAAGTTTGATATGTATAATACATGCAAATAATAGCAGAGAAACACTGTTAATAATTGATATTTGCAAAACATTTAGGGGTCAGGTAGTAGCTGTTGAAACGCGAAAGTTAGATTATTTTTTGGTTGGATACGTCGTCGTTGAAAAGGTGCCTGAATTACCTACTATTTTTACTTATTGTATTGATCAACCATTTGCTATTATAGGTATATTTAAGTGTCCTCACTGACAATAGCCTGTTATTTATTAAAAACTAAGTAGCTTAGCTTAGCTAGTTTTTTATGTTCCCGTAAGATTTTCGGGATAAAATGTTGTGGATTTAGATCATGTCTAGCAGTTCTGGATTTCCTACATTTTATGTCACGCAGAGATAATGCATCATTCTAGTAGTAAAAAATATATAGACATGCGTTCAGTTTTTTTTAGTTTCGTCGTAACAAACAATATTCGTTTATTTAAAAATGATCCAATCGTAATGGGACTAAATATATAGCACGTTTAGAACTAAAGTGGCACAAAATAAAATGTGTCATTTTATTAAATTGAACCTTAACATAAAAGATACAAAACTTAAATTACAAAATTGGCATGTTTCGTATTGGGTCCTTTTTGTTATAACTATGTGATATGTTTCAATGTCAGAAACTAATTGAAGAAATTGATTTTGTAGCAGAATTGGACCTTAATGTTCCTACCGTCGATCCTATCCAAGGACTTACGATACCTTCACTGCATTTGTACAGTTCAATGAATAATATTGTTGACAAATATATAGTCGTAATATTGTTTTTAATGTCATATGAGGCACACATTTTGTGTTAAAGTTCTTTTAAAATTATTTCTTATTCGAATTCTTTTTAAAGAGTCTACAGCCTTTTATGTCACAACAACGCCTTCAGAGCGATGTTGCGCCTGCCTCCATTTTGTGGTGCATCAAACATGTTTGCGAAAACAAACGTTGATAGTTTCGACGCCTTATGGCGAAAAAAATCTGCTTCACTGCAGAATGAGAGGCAGTAGCAACAGCCGCCTCATGGTGATTGCTAATAGGTATGATAGCCCTCTCATATGGCTTTTAATTAAGCGCACCAAACATTGCCTTATCATAAGATACTAACATAGGATAAGATGTATATGAAGAAAAAAAATGTAGTTGCTAACATTCTTTGGATTTCTTTATCGGAAATAAATTAAATTATGTAGAGAAAAACACAGAGACAATTTGACGTTATTATTATTACTAGCCCACCAAACCCCACTGCAGGGCAAATGCCTCTCATCCGTTTCTCCACTTATTTATTAGTAAAACTATAATTAAAACCACAACTGCTACTAAAAAGTACAATGTTGCAATACTTAGCCAAGTTTCATACTCCTCCATATTCTGCAATAATAGTTGTTAGAGACCATAAAGTGTTTCCTATACATCGATACTGATCTACCATGGCTTGTGTAAAGTATTTATTTTTTATTCATACACGGCATTGGTTAAAATTGTACAGAAACATCGTACAATCGCGAACAGAAATTCCGGTTCACACATAATTTTGTGTATCTAAATAACTCGAAAAAGAAAATTATTTAATTTAAATTATTGTTGTCTTGTATTCAGCATTTACTATTTACAGAATTACATAATTTTAAGTTTTATACAGGACGACTTCGGGTTTATGAACGGACTCACTAATTCTTACTCAGAAAATGAAAGAAATTTCTATGGTATACTTTTTACTTTAACAAAGAAAGTTTTGTTTTTGCTATAAATATTTATGTGACCGTACATCTTGTTGTAAGTGTTAGATAAAGAACGATACCATTAAACAAGATTAAAATATCTCAGTCACAAAAAAACAACTATACTGTTGGAGTCGCTTTAATTTTCTGAGTTAGTAAAAGTTGGTCAGGATCATAAACCCGAAGTCAAAGTGCAAAAATTGCGGGTTATATACAGGATATGACCCGCAATATTTGCACACGAATGTACATACATCGTAGGTAGTGTTACTTCATGATAGGTAAAATTTTCGTAACTTATTGTTAATATCGCGTATGCCCTAGATACCTGTAATGCATTCGCTGCTAAAAACATTCAGCGTATATCAGGACAGGAATCTTGACTTGTGAAAATTCAGAATTTATGTTCATAAAAAATCCTCTTAATTATTTATTAAAAAATAAGTTATGAGAACTACCTACACAAGTAATTACAGAATTATAATTAATACAATAGAGGAGTAGGGAATAAATATAAATAAAATTCTATTCTATATCTAATTAATAAACGGCGATGGGTTCACCCCCGTCACGTTGGGTTAAATACGCTCCGTGAACTGTGGGAATTTGCTTATTAAGCAAGTGCCTCTGCCTACCCCGCTTTGGGATTAAAATGCGTGAAGTGTATTTTTTTTTT
>SJJU01012050.1:0-13390 GCA_012932125.1 Conopomorpha cramerella
GTGTGCGTTACCCCAGCCAGATTTTGTCGAAAATCACATTTTTTTTTAAGTAGATAATTAGAAGTCCAACTTCTTCAATTGTTGTGCTGATTTTTAAATTTGTTTTGCTTATGGTTTTTTAGTTATTTGACAAAACAGATCTGGCTGGCGTAACGTTACCCCAGCCAGATGTTTTGTTAATTAAAGGGTTTATTGAAATAAACTTTAGGTACATAATTAGTATTCTGAACGAGGTAAATGTTGCCACAAAATTTGAATTTTTATCGTTTATGGTTTCGGAGATATTCAAAATCCTGCTGGGGTAACGTTTACGTGTTCGCTGTATCTCCGAAACGGCTAAGCCAATATGTATAATTTTTTGTACACAGCTTCTATGAATTTGTTATAATTTGTTTGCCAATAAAGAAAAACAAAATAATGCACCGTTTAGAAGCATTTTAATTTTAAAAAAAAACTCAAAAATAGCTCCTAGCTCTTCAAAAAAGAGCTCTAAAGCCTTATTTGAAACGTCATTTTGTAGCTTACAACTGCCTTCAAATTTTTGTAAATTTTCATTAGAATCCTGTAGGTATTTATTAAGTTACAACGATATTTAATTCAGTTCTCGTAACGATGCGCTCCGGAGATTTTAAGCCTCCGATTTACTGAGTTCCTTGTGGATTTAAAAGTTGAATTAATTAGTATTTTAGTTCAATTTTCTACCTGTAAAATTTCAGCGTAATACGATTTGTAATTACTGCGATAATTAAAAGAAAGACATTAGGTAGTGCATGATCATGGCAACCCGGCCAAGTATAGATGGTTACGAAAAAGCGGCCGCGTAGTACTTTATGCCTACCTTTTTAAACGTATAGTATAATAACGCTACATGCTCAATACAGTCGCGTACAGAATTAAACTATTCAGCCTATAGCATAGTATATGTCTTGGAGTACAATGTGATTTAATTTAGTTTTAATAATGATCTGTGATTTTAATAATAAAACTATTTTTATAAGAATGCTAGCCAGCCAGTCATCGTAATGTGCTCTTAAAATAATAATGTCAGTCAATAATTTATTATGTGATTGTTAGTTCATGATTTTAAAATCAATGTTAATCTTTTTGAAGTTAATTTATAATTATGTTGAGCCAATGAACATTTATTATGCTGCTATAAGAAAATATATAACTAAATTAAAGTGTTTAGGTACTTCGCATTTTTCTTTGTAAGTTTATAAGACATGATTTGTAAATAAAAATACTCAAATTAAGATAATATTGTTTTCGTTTTACACTTCTGTACGTAACTGTACTTTACGTTTAAAACTATCCTATTAATTTCAAAAGTTAGTAAAAAGTACTACGCGGCCGCTTTTTCGTAACCATCTATACTTGGTCGGGTTGCCATGATCATGCACTACCTAATGTCTTTCTTTTAATTATCTCAGTAATTACAAATCGTATTACGCTGAAATTTTACAGGTAGAAAATTGAACCAAAATACTAATTAATGATATCTTATTCAACTTTTAAATCCACAAGGAACTCAGTAAATCGGAGGCTTAAAATCTCCGGAGCGCATCGTTACGAGAACTGATTTAAATATCGTTGTAACTTAATAAATACCTACAGGATTCTAATGAAAATTTACAAACATTTGAAGGCAGTTGTAAGCTACAAAATGACGTTTCAAATAAGGCTTTAGAGCTCTTTTTTGAAGAGCTAGGAGCTATTTTTGAGTTTTTTTTTTTAATTAAAATACTTCCAAACGGTGCATTATTTTGGTTTTCTTTATTGGCAAACAAATTATAACAAATTCATAGAAGCTGTGTACAAAAAATTATACATATTCGCTTAGCCGTTTCGGAGATACAGCGAACACGTAAAAGTTACCCCAGCAGGATTTTGAATATCTCCGAAACCATAAACGATACAAATTCAAATTTTGTGGCAACATTTACCTCGTTCAGAATACTAATTATTTACCTAAAGTTTATTTCAATAAACCCTTTAATTAACAAAACATCTGGCTGGGGTAACGTTACGCCAGGCAGATCTGTTTTTGTCAAATAACTAAAAAACCATAAGCAAAACAAATTTAAAAATCAGCACAACAATTGAAGATGTTGGACTTCTAATTATCTACTTTAAAAAAAATTTGATTTTCGACAAAATCTGGCTGGGGTAACGCACACGACCAGTGCAGTAAGTTATAATTTAATGGTACTAGCGATACAATGTTGGTATCAGTAGTACCATTAATGGTACTAAGGAGACGAAGGGTGACCATTTGGTTAAGACGCCGGGAATACATTGACGGTCATGGGCACAAGATGACAAGACCGATCATTGTAGCGCGCCTTTGGGGAGGCCTTCTAGGCATGTACATTTCAACCACGCGGCCAACTGCTCTGATAGGAAAGATCTTTTTCCAGGGGTTAGTAAAGATTTGTTAGAAACATAATCCCGAAGGAAAAATTTGTTACACTAAATTTGGCCAATTTAGGTCCGACAGAATATGGCCGCTCCGACCGCATGTTGCGGTAGATATCAAACGCTATAAAACAGTATCTACACTATGACTAAGGACTTTTGATACATCATTGGAAAGCTTTTGATTTGTTACATTTGTTAGGCTATATGTCGGTACTGTTGCATTAATTAACAAAAAGTTATTAACATAATTAGATTACAATAATACCGATGCTTACAACTACGCAATAGGTTAGTTTTTTTAAAGTATTTTATTATCAGTCGTTAGTAATAGATTTGTTACAATCAATGAAAGCGTAATCCAACTAATAAATTAATAGGCTTTTTTGTTAGAGCGAATTTAAGTTGGCCGCTCCGTAGGCCATATGCCGAAAATATTGTGACGTCTAATTAGCTACGGGATTCGTATTTTTAACAGTTGTCAATGCAAAACTATGCAATATATTCTTCATTATCGACTTATTAAGGAATCAAAACTCAAACTTACACAATTTAGGAAAAAATAACAATAACCTTTTACTATGGATATTGTCTCAAGTACGGTGACTATCATTCAAGGTATATTGTTTTCATACTCGCCCCGTAAAAACTAACACAGTATGATTTGTCATGTGCTTTATTAAAAATCAACATAATAACAAAAAATAAAGGTAAATAAAATATGTACTTTAGTAATAATTTAATGTATTACCTAGTAGGCGAGTATGAAAACAATATACCTTGAATCATAGTCACCGTACTTGAGACAATATCCATAGTAAAAGGTTATTGTTATTTTTTTCTAAATTGTGTAAGTTTGAGTTTTGATTCCTTAATAAGTCGATAATGAAGAATATATTGCATAGTTTTGCATTGACAATTGTTAAAAATACGAATCCCGTACCTAATTAGACGTCACAATATTTTCGGCATATGGCCTACGGAGCGACCAACTTAAATTCGCTCTAACAAAAAAGCCTATTAATTTATTAGTTGGATTACACTTTCATTGATTGTAACAAATCTTTTACTAACGACTGATAATAAAATACTTTAAAAAAACTAACTTATTGCGTAGTTGTAAGCATCGATATTATTGTAAACTAATTATGTTCATAACTTTTTGTTAATTAATGCAACAGTGCCGACATATAGCCTAACAAATGTAACAAATCAAAAGCTTTCCAATGATGTATCAAAAGTCCTTAGTAATAGTGTAGATACTGTTTTATAGCGTTTGATATCTACCGCAACATGCGGTCGGAGCGGCCATATTCTGTCGGACCTAATTTGGCCAAATTTTTCCTTCGGGATTATGTTTCTAACAAATCTTTACTAACCCCTGGAAAAAGATCTTTCCTATCAGAGCAGTTGGCCGCGTGGTTGAAATGTACATCATATTCTCGCATAGTTAAAACAAAAAAGAAGCCAATACGAAACATCCGATTTTGTAATTTTAAGTTTTGTAATCTTTTATGTAAGGTTCAATTTCATAAAATGGGACACATTTTGGTTTTGTGTCACTTTTGTTCTAAAGTGTGCGAGATTTATACAATGTAACAGTTTCGTTACCTGAAATATTATTTCTTAGGAATCATTCGACGTTTGAAATTTTCTATGAACAATGATAGGCCTTTAAAAAATGAAATGGTACCAAAGTAACAATGTTAAATCTCATTATACACAAGGATGTTACGTTGTTTGTATTGGAATAAATATGTACTCAGCATGACTTGCATAAAAGGTAGGCGTTAGTAAATCGGTAATCCATTAGGCAGTTTGAATGGTGGACCGATTGCTCGAACGGGAAACGACTTTTTTTGTATAAAACTGTCTTTAAAGTAAGTGTATCTCCATGTCTTAACTAGTAAAATAAGAAACTGGTTTGGTTTATTTTAAATGACTTTATTAAAATATCCATTTATTCTTATAACATTCATAATATCACTGCAACAAAAATACAATGGAATATTACAAACATTCTCCTAATTGCTTCGAATAAATAAATTTAACTGCAAATGTTTTATTTTCATTTGTTTTTTTTTCATTCTCTTCACAGTGAATCATGGTTGTCTTTTGCATATTAAAATCATTTCATAGCATTCAAGGCATTTATTTAAACTATTGCTTGCTCGAATTTGTTCGGTGTGGAGGCAACAGTGGTAAGCCATTTCAATTAAATTTATTATGTCGCAATCGGAAGCCACTATCACGCCGGTATTCTCACTCATCTCAATGAGGCATACAATCACATTATCAATCAGGAGGACACAGAACATAAGTACCTACATCAAACAATTTGGCATCAACTAATCCAACAGTAACAGAACGCCTGACCTGAGGGTACGTAAATTAAAGTCACAGTAATATTATACGGGGGATACATAACGCGTCGCAAGCGGTCAAATTCAACTTTGTGCTCTTCAAATGAATATCATAATAGTATTCATACTAACTCCCAAATGTAATGCAAGACATTAGACACTGTCAGAAACATTCGAAATATCCAGATTCTAAATACACGAAACATATGGAATGATTGTCTATAAGACCAATGTTATCATCGATTTCTGTATCGGCTCTCCAACAAAAGAAATACGATATACAAAAAAGAAATTAAGTAGACGAACATCTTTCACGATGTGTAAGTATGTCATTCAACTAGTAATTTATATGCAATTCATTATAATTTCGATCACGATTCAGAGTAATTAATATACATTATTATGAGATCACAAAATATCATATAGTACATAGTAAATCCTTTGACGAAATGTAAACAAGAAATAACTATAACATATTATGGCCTTTCAATTTAAATTTGGTGGGTCACTAAATTTATCAATAAATAAATATAAAAACCTACATAAAAAACAGCCTTCTCAGAAATAAATGCAATTGCACTTACATATCAACAGTCTACGATATGTATAAAACTTGTTTACATTTAGCCCTATGAACATGCTGTTCGAATGAAATAAAATGTTCGAAATCAAAATAATAAATGATTAGCTGAATAAATTTATACTAATCACACAGGACTTGCTTGGATGGAAATTATTATTATTATTGCATTAAAATAACGATATATCCGTATTGATGCGACCGGACTATCGCTTAAAATAAATAAATTCATAATAATAAAAGAAAAAATAGCGAGATTTGCCTCGACAACTATAACTGGGTTAAGAATACGTATCACTCTCTTCAGTGCACGGTAAATTATGCAAAACAAAATGTACAGCTCTTTCTGACAATGTCAATTCTTGCTATGTTAAACCTATATTTTTATCTGAATTTTATATAATTTTATACTTTTTTTATTGTTTTCTTGATTGTCCTAGTCAGTGTTAGGCGAGGTCCGTAACTATACATTCCAAAAATGAAACAAACGTCAGTTGATTTTCTGCATCGCAACAAACACTACTCCATTAAAATCAGTTACAAAACGCAGAATGCACATCACCAAACAAAACTTAACGAGTATAGACATTTCACAGTTATAAGTAACAATAGTATTGTACATATCCACTTTAACATAATACATCTTCTGCTCTGAAGTTTCTAGCTAAGAGGCCTTTAGTTCTTATCAATTAACTACAGTATGTACTTACTTCCTGGATTATAAATCTAACTGGACATTTCTATCACCAGTAAAGCGTATATTTGGTTAGTGTGGGCTAAGGTATTGGGGCATCAGTACTGGAGGCACCATCTGACGGTTGTTTCACTAGTTACTGGGACCGTGTTCGCGCGAATGCGTTGTAGCGGCTATCGCTTGATCTGGTTGGACATCTGCAGGAACTCCATGAAGCCTGCGCGCATGTCGGCGTCTATGTCCCATTCGTCTTCCAGTGGCTCTTCTTCGCTGGAATTGGAATTATTTGTTAAAGAATGGTAGTAGGCACTCGTCACCTGGCGAAAGTAATTAAATCACACTGGGCCACTTGGGTTTAGGACTAGCTGGCCCGAGAGGTACTGCTGTCATGGGCTAGCATTCCAGCTCGCAGTCTTGGGTGCGTCATAATAATATGTTCAATCGGTATCACGGATCTCGTCGGTATCGGTATCGCGTAGGGTCTCTTCAGTTCTCATTCAGAGCAGGAGGCAGCCCCGAGGAGAAAAGGCAGCCCTCTGTGGCCGCTGTGTGCGTCAAATGTCATTGTTATTTAAAGTCCGACAAGATTTTTTTGGCGCGTGAGTGCTGATTGGTGGATTTCCGGTGTCTTAGGACAAAGGATGGTGGAACACCGCCCAAGATCGCATGGAGCTGAAGAAGGGGGGAGAGACCTTTGCCCTGTAGTGGGAAAATAGTGGCTCAGAATAAAAATAAAAAGTGAGTGCTGATTATACAATATGATTAGTGACAAATCGTATTTCTCCCTTTTTTGGTCTTATACTTGTAATGTTATAATATGAAGGATTGTCCATAAAAACAAAATTCGATTGGCATACATTTGGAGCCAAGCTGTTCAGTCATACGCCAAAAGATCCTTGTACAATTATACGGTATAATATACGTTTGTGGGAGCTACCCGCCGAAACGGCCGTGACGTGTAGGGTGTAGGTGTGTGTAGTACACATACTTGGTGGTGTCGTGCGCGGGCGCGGGCAGGTTGCTCTGCATGAAGGCGCGCTCCTCGGCACTGAGCACGTGGCCGTCGGCCAGGTAGCCCTCGCCCGACTCCGGCCCGTCGCTCGCCGCGCTCGCCTCTGCGCCGTTCACTGCACAACACATCGTTATTTTATGGGGTGTAAATACAGAATTGCCCATCACCATCCGTCATTTTCATCGTCAGTTCTATTGGAGGCCAAGTACTGCCCTTCTAGTTTAAGTAGTTCGGGGTTCATTTTGTTTGGTGTTATACTAAAATAAACTTTTAGTTGCACAGTAGTACGACTTATCAATTGAACCTTTTTGGCAGATTGAGTTTAAACTTTAGTAGATTAAACTACTACAGTATGCTGTTTAATTTCATTATAACGTTTATTTTTTCATGTTCCAACGTTTCACCTTAATTGGTCTAAAAAAGATATTGAGGGGAGGATCAAGAGGTCTATTTTGATACTTACACAAAACAGAAATCAACTGTGTAAAAAAATGTTTCTTTACCTCAGCATTTTTTGCTAACAGCGAATATTACTACTACTATCACGAAATTTCGGGAACATGAATGCTCCCATAGGCACTTTTAATCAATCCACTGGAATGTACAACACGTACTTCTAATATAATTAAATTATATAATACATAACACTATACATTTAATTTAGGAAAATTGAGTAAAACCTCTACCAACTTTTCCGTGGATCTATTGTGTGAAAAGAGTCAAAGTATCGGATGTGGCGAGAGGTGGGATGGGGTGTAGTGGGTTGTAGTGGGGTAGAGACGGACCGTTATCGCGGCGGCGGTTCCCGTCGGGCTCGGCGAGCCCCCAGCGCGTGGCGCGCAGCTGCAGCACGGCGCGCACGCTGGGCAGCTGGGCGGCGCCGCGCAGCCGCTCGAACAGGCACGCCATGCCCGGCCCGCAGTCCGCGTCCAGGGCTATGCCCGACAGCTGCCACCATACACACACACACGCAAGGTTACGTAACATGGAGGGTTTACACGAGGTCAAGCCTTTAAGACAACCCCACTTTACTGTCCAAAACCCAACAATGAGGAACATAGGTAATAAAAAATATCAATTTTGTATTCAGTGCTAAAAGTATCAAAATTAATAAATCTGTTCAGTACATTCAAGATTAACTTATTTGTATTTGATGTTAGCCATACCTAGAAGCTTAGGTGTATCACTCATCATGTTTCGTTTGTAACGTAAATTTAAAAACTGTGATACAATTGAAGACATGAATGGATGAAGGTGTTATGTCGCAGAATTCTGATTTCGAGAAAATTGACTTCAAAGTTTCAGTTAGACATTTGAAGATATGACAAAATATATATTCATTGATTATGTAACTACAAAAATAGCTCTTAATGTGGTTGTTTTAAAGGTTATAGATATTCCTTGGTACTTAACACCTTCATCCATTCATGTCTTCAATTATATTTCAGTACACTTGTCACTATGTTGCTCACCATAAGTTCGAAACAGTATAATATAATAAATATTTATGCACAGTAAAACAACGTGGGCCACGTTGGTTAAGTTACACTTGTGCCAAAATATATTTATAATTTGTCAATATCCAGATCATTCCCGAGCTAAAAATGACCTAGGAGACTGCACCCTATTAATGCAATAATGAATGAGACCAACATCATTGTGACTGGGGAATACTTATATAAGTAGACTGTGGCTGGATAAGAGCATTTTTATGTCGAATCTTTTGATAATAATGACTCACCTTCAGTATCTGGCACACAGACTTGATGTTGGTTTCGTTTTGTGTGTCTAACAAGTGGAGCAGCACCTTACAGAGACTTTCACCTAAAGTCCTTATCCGACCGCCCTGAGAACAAGAAAATTATTTAAAATATAATGTATGAAATAGAATAGATTATAATCAAGTAGCGTCCCATCCCCAAATGCTTTTCTACTATATTATGTATGTAAATTACACATTCAAACCTCCCTCTGGAATCACTATCTATTAAAAGAAACAGCATGAAAATCTGTTAGCAGGATACTTTTTTATACTATGTAGTGATAGTGATTTATCGACTCTGTAGAAAACAATCATGAGTCAGTCAGAGGATATATCTTTACGCTAAACTAATAGGTACATTTCGACGAACGCTGTCGACGTCACGCTATCTACGAACAGCGGACCAGGTTGACTTTGAGACATGTTTTCTTCTGCATATTTGGCTAATGAAAACGTTGGTTAAGTTACGAATAGGCTATTTAGAAGAGGTGAAAATGATCCGGCTATTAGCGATTAGGAATGGGAGCCTGCTGCGAGGAAAAGGGACGACCAGTACACACGTGGCGACGTTCAACTGATAGCAAAGTTAGGCGGCCATTAATTGAAGCGAGACTAAAACGGTGGCGTCAGACAGAGAGTCAAGATGATCGTTAAGGCGGTATGTATGGGAGAACGACACCAGGAATTAATTATTTTTAAGAAAAAAAGGACAGACAAGAAAGAAATATAATGGTTGAACCATTATATTTTTTTAAAGTTTACCTCAATTTATCGGGTTTGCCATAATGTAAACTTGATTTCCTAATATTTTTATTAAAAAAAAAAACATAAAAATGGGTTCATAAATGACGAGGTAATCGGCGAACAAACATAAAAAGAAAACAAGCGGTCCAATTGAGTAAGACTTCTTTTTGAAGTCGCTTAAAAATCATGGAGGAAAAAAGTACACTTTAATCCGCAGCGAAAGTGGATTAGGAGGGAATAATGAACAACTCTTGAAAAAAAAATACAATGTAATACATTAGGATAGTCCTATTATACATTTTTTTTTGATAGTTTTGTATGTTGAGTGAGATAGTGGTCAACTGTACAAACCACAAAAAAAAAACATAATAATTATTGATTTTTAGCCGTGTGGTGACGGCAAATAGAATTATTGTGTCACCACCCCAGCCCAACTTTTCCGGTCTTGGGGGTATGTGCGAGGCGACCGAGGGAACTCTCCAGAGGACGGGCAGTAGCGCTCTCTGTGAGTTAAACCACAACACCACTGCGATCGCCAACCCGCCTGCCAAGCATGGCGATTATTTGCACTTCCTCCCAAGCTATGGAAATCATTGGGGGAGGCCCTCGTCCAGCAGTGGACGTCATGTGGCTGATGATGATATAATTATCTACATAATAAGACATGTGCATTACCACAACATTAGTGATAAACATTATCTCAATCGAAATAGGTAAAAGTGTGAATATTTGTAAAATGGCACAGGTCTATTCTTAGATTTACATTTGAACTATGTGAACTCCTAACCTCTGTCAAGATACTACATAGGATCAACTACATTGAACAATTGTAATGTCATTGTTGTAATTACAGGTGGTATAAATTTGGAGAGAAATATTGCTGTAAATCCTTGCCATTCATCACTAAACACCACTATGCCAGACATGCCAGCAATGTTTGGAGACTATTGATCTTAGCTGTTTAGTGCTATGTTTGGACATAACTTGTACTCAATGTATGGCACCAGTTATATAGCCATGAGTGTCTATGCCAGGAATATAAATATTGTCACATTGCCAAATAGGTTTATACCTGATTTGTCATGTGGGACATTAAAAATATTAAATCTTAAAAATGTATTTCCTAAAATCGTAAAAAGCATCCTAAACCGCAACTATAAGTCAGTGATACAAGTGGGAAGATGTCATTCAAAGTTTCTGAACTTCCACTTATCTAGGGATTCATCATCATCATCATCAGCCCATACCAGTCCACTGCTGGACATCTGAGGCCTCTCCAATTACACATTACAATACAGTAGATTTATATATTATGTATTTATACCTGGTTGTCTTCCAGCTGCGTATAGATCTCTGCGAGGAACATAGCGAAGCCACGCATGTTCTCCTCAGAGACCTCCAGCCCACTGATGACCTTG
The DNA here is from genome assembly GCA_012932125.1 of Conopomorpha cramerella. Lineage (NCBI taxonomy): Eukaryota > Metazoa > Arthropoda > Insecta > Lepidoptera > Gracillariidae > Conopomorpha > Conopomorpha cramerella. The sequence continues at coordinate 10,989 of SJJU01012050.1, forward strand.
TTCTCCTCGACATTGCACCGTTCCAGCAGGCAGGCGCGGAAGGTCGACTCCTCGGGCGACGCCACCGAATCATACATGGAGCACAGACGGGCTCCATTGTAGCGGAAATTGGGCTCCGCTATCGACTGTAATAGGGACTAACTTTTAGCCAGTTGCGCTGTTATAAGTTAGCTTGGAGGTATTCAGTGTATGCATGTAGTTTAACAAAATATTTTAATCATACAAAAAGCAGCAATTATTTACAAGTCAATATCCAGTTTTAGTAAATTTACTGCTTGACTAGTTATGTCTTCATTCATTGCATATTTACTACATGTGTGTAGTATGTAAAAGAAAAAAACACATGTATTTACAATATGTTATCATTGCAGCTATTTACTTAACCTTCAAGTAACATACCTGGTTTACGATGGCTTCTACAAGTGCTCTGGTGTAAGATGCATCATGGAGAGTTGATGCAAAGGAGTCCACCAATGGACCACACAGGATATCAAACTTGCCAGGGTCAAATGTTATCTCACACATCACTGTTATCAGGTTGGCAATGCTCTCCTAGTTGTAGAAACAACAGAAAATTATATGTCAAGATTTATGAATATTCACACATATTCACAATTTTATTGATAGAAACCTACATACATCCTAAATAGCATAACTACATACAACCTAATCCCAGAGGGTTAGGCAGAGACTTACACTTGCTATAATCCTGACATTCCTCTCTTACCTCATCCGCATTCATCCATGTTTTTATAATGCCACATAGGTTTTCATGATCTTCTTTTCAAGTGATCTTGTCATGACCCTGTACACCTCTAAGCTGCTTTAGGCTTGAAACATTGGTTTTTAGTACTTTTAACTTCCCCTTTGCTTAAGATGTCACCCATTTGATTAGTGAACATTCAGAGAGCCTTTACCAAAATGTTGGCATATATTTGAACTATACACTTCTTTCATGAGTCTCCTTTATTGATACTTTCCATATGACCATTCCAAAGCAAGCCTTTCTCCACCCATGTTATACTACATTGTCTTCTAAACCACAGCATACTCTTATTACTTTGTACCTCAACATATCACACAAAGTACAAAACACACATACAAATATTACTAGCAAAAAGATAACAATGAATAATTTTGACATACCCGCATTTCCATATTCTCAGCCTCCTCCAAAGAGTAAGACATATCATTGAAGTTATACGGATTGTCCTGGGCTTGACGAAGTCTATCTTGAACTGAGAAACGCTGCACCCGATACTGACCCTGGTCAGAATACTGTTGCACCGGTTGAGGATTGTAGTTTGGAGGATACCATTCTTTGGCCTCCGCAGATAGATTTGATTTTGGTGCTTCAACTACAAAAAAATCAATACACAAATTTCAAATTGAAACATTGGTTTAAATTGTCATGAGGGGTTGAATACCTCTAACTAGCCTGGAATGTGTTGATGAACATTATGTATGTATATTAGGCACACTATATTAAAATGAGCTCATAGTCATTTGTTTAAATAATAATCCTAGCCTTTTCCATTCATCGCTCAGCACTGGAAAGAAAAGTCACAGGCCCTAAGATTAACATTGACAACCAGATAATCTCTGTTGTTTTTCATAATTAATATAATCATGTAATTTCAATATTAAATTAATACTGTAGTTCAACTGATTATTAAAAATTTACTCCTAAGCCTCCATTTTATTAAGCTGAGGGTCCATGGGCTGTAATTGGGTGAATACCTGATTTAACCTATATCTCACTAGAAACACAAACCAGCACCAATGTTGTACCAAGTAACAATGTATTAAAGTCAGATTAATCGCCTGGTACGATGCATTTCGTGGCACGGCCGGCTGCATTTGGCTCAACGACAACGTCATTATAAATTGAAATCGTAACTTTCACCTGAAATTCACAATGAAAAATGCGGCGTATTTATGAGAATTATGTCGGCCGGGGCATTACTAATTGTAATTAACATGTCGATGCCTAGAGATTATTAACATACCTTTTGCATCTTCGGCCACGATTCTAGGCCGACGGAGCTCCCTGGGTTGTTCAAGCTGTTGCCAACCACGGCCTCTGCCCCTGGAGCAGCCAACATCGCCGTTATTCATTTCACTATGTTAGAAATCTTGCAACGCCGGTTTGGTTAAGAACGCAAGAATTAGTGATTCCATAAACTTTCGATTAAGTATTTTACTGTGGTATAAATGAGCTTCGTTATACTTCTTTTTTTCGCTCGACACGTAAACAAAGAAGAAAATTCGCTGTGATGACTGTCTCTGTGCACCCGTCAGGCAAGCACCACCATATTTATTTGTGGGAGAGAGATGTTCGAGACTTATACAATACGATAGAAAGAGAGAAAATATGACCTATCGTTTACAGTTAGTTTTTT